>VMDO01004944.1:0-117953 GCA_007922755.1 Pedetes capensis | reverse complement strand
TCTCTTTAGAGTATTGAAAAGCAAAGATGTCACATTGAAGACGAAGGTGCGTCTGACTCATGCCATGGTATTTTCAGTTGCATCATATGGTTGTGAAAGCTGGACATTGAACAAGAGAGACAGAAAAAGAATTGATGCTTTTGAATTGTGGTGCTGGAGACGTCTATTGAATATACCATGGACTGCCAAAAGAACCAACTGATCTGTCCTAGAAGAGGTACAACCAGAGTGCTCCTTGGAAGCAAAAATGGCCAGACTGCGTCTTACATATTTCGGACATGTAGTCAGGAGAGAACAATCCCTGGAGAAGGACATCATGTTTGGAAGAGTGGCAGGTCAACGGAAAAGAGGAAAACCCTCCACCAGATGGATTAACACAGTGTCTGCAACAATGGGCTTAACCATAAATAAGATGGTTTGCCTGGCACAGAATCGGCAAGTGTTTCGATCTGCTGTACATAGGGTCGCTATGAGGTGGACTCGACTCGACAGCACCTAACAACAACAACAACAACAACAATAAGGCAGTAGTATATTGAATGGCTTAAATAAATGAAAATATGTCACAGTTACAGGAGGGTGAAGATTGAAACTTCAAAAGTCAAGAATAAATGTCACATAGGTAGGGAGAAATGACTTATACAGCATGTAAAAACCTTGGGTTTTTACAATTATGTCAGTGGTATCTTGGCTTTTTATACAACAGGCAAAATTGGAACTAAATAAAATAAAGTAAATAAATAAAGAACTTCTGAATATATATATTTATTATTTATATTATTATGTATGAACTACAAGGGAGGAGATTTTTTTTAAAGTCAGTTTCAGGAAGGGAGCAAGATGGTGGACAGGTAGCCCATGCCTTCTGTCCCAGAGTAGAGGGAAGCCTTGATTAGGGGTTTGGAACTCACATTGAATAGACAGAAACAGTGACAGTTTAGATTGGGATATAGAGGAAAAAGCTGGATGAACACTGTAATCGAGGATTTGGCTTCAGAGGAGCTACACAGAGGACAGTAGCTAGATCACCATTCCACCATTTCACCATCACGCAGAGAGTGGATAGAATCCCCAAGACTCGGAAGAGATTTCGCACACACATCCATGGGGGACAGACCAACACGGAGAGCAACCTTGACATCATACTGTCACCCCGCCCACGAGACACAAACTAAAAGTTTCTGCTAGAAATGATAAGGAAGAACCAAGCAACTACAAATGAAATGCAAATGAAGATAACTGAATTGAATTCAGCTAAAGAATCCTTTTCATCGAGACTGGATGAATCTGAGCTGAGGATTTCCGATTATGAAGATGCCAGAAATGAACTTAAATACAAACAGTCAGAAATGGAATCAATAATAAAGGTATTAAAAAAAGATTTCCAGGAAAACTCAGATAGAATGAAAAAATGAAACTTAAGAATTTAGGGCATCCCTGAAGGAGAAGAAAGATCCACCGGAGGCCTTCAAAATCTAGTATATGAAATCTTCAAGGAAAACTTCCCAAAGATAATACAGGATATGGATACATACACTACTGAGACATTTAGGACTCCCTTGAAAGCTGATTTAAATAGGTCATCCCTGAGACACATTATCACTCGCATGCTGTCATTGGACACCAGGGAAGCTATCCTGCAAGCAACAATACAGAAACACCTTATTACTCATAAAGCAAAACCTATTAAAATTACTGCAGACTTCTCCATATCAACATTGAAAGCTAGAAAGGAATGGACACAGGTGTTTCACATCCAAAAAAAAAAAAAAAAAACTCTAACCAAGATTAATATATCTAGCAAAATTATCTTTGAAAATAGAAGAGAAGTATAAGACATTTAATGATATTAAAGCATTTAAATGATATGCAACCACCAAACCAACACTGGAGAGGACTGTAAATCAATTACCCCATCTAGGAGAGATAAGACAACCTATAAAGGAAATCAAAGAACTGGTTAGCTGAAATGAGTGCAACCCAAGAAAGGACCAAAGAAAACATGATTCATAAACCAGTAACAGGTAATTATTGGATATATAACAATAAATGCTACTCAGTAATCACTATTAACATAAATGGTCTTAACTCGCCAATTAAGAGACAGAGACTAGCTAACTGGATGAAAAAACACAAACCATCAATATGTGGTATTCAGGAAACTCATCTAACTCACAAAGACTGAACTAAACTGAGAGTTAAGGGCTGGAAAAATGTATACCTAGCAGGGAGGGGAACAAAAGAAAGCAGGTGTTGCAATTCTAATTTCAGATACATTAAATTTCATTCCAAAACTACTGAGAAGAGACAAAGAAGGACACTACATTTTAATAAAAGGAACAATCAATCAAGAAGGATCGAGATCCTAAGTATTTATGCCCCAAACACAGGGCACCTAGCTTTATAAGACAAACTTTATGGAATATAAAGAACTTTATTGGACCAGAATCAATAATAATGGGAGACTTCAATACCCCACTTTTATCAAGAGTTAGGTCATCAAAATGAAAAATCAACAGAGAAATGTCAAATCTAATCTCCAACCTAAACCAGTTGGATCTCTCTCTCTCTCTCTCTCTCTCTCTCTCTCTCTGTCACACACACACACACACACACACACACACACACACACACACATATATAATATTTCATCCACACGATGGGGAATACACATTCTTCTCAGCTTGACATGGCACGTTTTCTAGGATAGATCATATGCTAGTCCATAAGAACTCCCTCAACAAATACAAAAATGTAGAAATTATGCCCTGTTCCTTATCAGATCATAATGGGATAAAATTGGAGCTCAAGAGCAAGAATAATTCCAGAAACTTTAAAAACTCATGAAGACTGAATAATACAATGCTGAATGACCAATGCATTGTTGATGAAATCAAAATGGAATTGAAAAAGTTCCTGCAATCAAATGATGATGAAAACACATCCTACCAAAATATATGGGATACAGCAAAGGCAGTTTTAAGAGGGAAGTTTATAGCATTAAGTGCCTTCATCAACAAAGTAAAGAAGAGCCAAATAAGTGACCTAATGATGCATCTTAAGACACTAGAAATCTAACAAAAAATCAATCCTAAAAGGAACACCCAAAAAGAAATTACAAATATAAAGGGAGAAATATCTCAATTAGAATCCAAAGAGATAATTCAAAAATTAATAAGACTAAGAGCTGGTTCTTTGAAAAGATTAATAAAATAGGCATCCTCTGACCAACCTCATCAAAAAGGAAATGGAAAAATCTAACATAGTATGGATGATGAAAAACAACGGGTCCATAACCACCGACTTCAGCAAAATACCGAAACTCGTCAGGGATTACAACGAAGACTGTATTCTCAAAAATATGAAAATGCAGAAGAAATGGACAAATTTATTAACATGTATGACTTACCAAAGCTAATCTCAGAAGACATAACTGACATAAACAAGCCCATTACATATACAGAAATAGAAAAGGTAATTAAAAGTCTCCCAACATATAAGAGCCCAGATCCTGATGGATTCATGGCAGAATTTTACCAAACTTTTAAAGAAGATATAATACCTGTCTTCCTCAAATTATTCCAAAAAATAGAAAAGGAGGGAACACTTCCAAATTCATTCTATGAAGCTACCATCATCCTGATACCTAAACCAGGAAAAGATTCATCTAAGATAAAGAATTATAGACCCATCTCCCTTATGAATCTAGAAATATTTAATAAAATTCTGGCAAACAGAATCCAGCAGCATATAAAAAATTATCCACCATGACCAAGTGGGATTTATACCACAGATGCAAGGCTGGTTTAACATAAGAAATCAATCAATGTAACCCAGCATATCAAGAAACTGGCAAACAAAAACCACATGATCATCTCAATTGATGCTGAAAAGGCCTTCAACAAAGTGTAACACCTTTTCATGATAAAAACACTGGAGAAGATAGGTATAACAGGCAAATACCTTAATTTCATAAAAGCCATTTATGACAAACCTACAGCCAACATGATATTAAATGGAGAAAAACCGAAATCATTTCCTCTTAGATCTGGAACAAGACAAGGATGTCCTCTCTCTCCTATTCTATTTAACGTAGTCATTGAAGTCCTTGCCAGGGCAATCAGACAAGAGAAAGAAATCAAAGGGATACAGATTGGCAATGAAGAGGTCAAATTATCCTTATTTGCAGATTATATGATCCTATGCCTGAAAGACCCCAAAACCACAACCAGAAAACTGCTAGAACTAATTAACTCCTTCGGCAAAGTCGCAGTCTATAAAATTAACACATAAAAATCAACAGCTTTTCTTTATACCAATTGCAAACAGGAAAAGAAGGAAATTTCAGGAAAAATATCATTCATGATAGCCCACTAGAAAATTAAATACCTTGGAATCAATCTAACCAAAGACCCTTCAGATCTCTACAAGGAAAATTTCAAAACATTAAAGAAAGAAATAGCAGAGGACACTGAAAAATGGAAAGACCTCCCCTGCTCCAGGATAGGGAGAATTAATATAGTACAAATGGCTATCCTACCAAAAGCAATCTATAGATTTAATGCAATCCCCATTAAAATTCCACTGACTGACTTTACAGAAATAGAGAAAATGATCCAAAAATTCATATGGAACCACAAAAGACCATGTATAGCCAAAACACTCTTAAGCTGCAAAACTAATGCGGGTAGAATCATAATCCCTGACTTCAAGCTATACTATAGGGCAGTGGTAGCAAAAACAGCTTGGTACTGGCGCAAAAATAGGCCCAAAGACATCTGGAACAGAATAGAAAACCCAGAAATACCTCAACCTACCTATAGCCACCTTATTTTTGACAAAGGAGCAAAGCAAGTAAACTGGAAAAAGGACAGACTTTTCAATAAATGGTGCTGGAATCATGGTCATCTGCATGCAGAAAAATGAACACTGACCCATATCTCTCAATATACATGAGAGTTAACTCAAAATGGATAAAAGATCTCAACATAAAACCAGAAACTTTAAAACTTACAGAAGGCAGGATAAGCAATTCACTCCATCATATAGGCATAGGAAAGTATTTCCTTAATAGGACTCCAATTGCTCAAGAAATTGCAACAAGAATAGATAAATGGGATTACATGAAATTAAAAAGCTTCTGCACAGCAAAAGAAACAATTAACAGAGTCAAGGAAACACCCACGGAATGAGAAAATATCTTCGCATCTTATACATCCGACAAAGGTCTAATTACTAGAATTTATAAAGAACCCAAAAACTCCCCCAAAAACAAATAACCCAATACACAAATGGTCAAAGGAACTGAGTAGACAGTTCTCAAATGAAGAGGTCAGTAAGGCCATGAAACACATGAAAAAATGCTCAGTATCCCAAGCCATTAGGGAAATGCAAATTAAAACCACTCTGAGATTTCACCTTACACCAGTAAGAATGGCCAAGATCAATAAAACAAATAACAACAAATGCTGGTGAGGTTGCGGGGAAAAGGGAACACTCTTACATTGTTGGTGGAGCTGTAAATTGGTCCAACCACTGTGGAAATCAATAAGGAGGTATCTTAAAAAACTAAAAATAGATCTACCATATGACCCAGGTATAACACTATTGGGAATTTACCCAAAGGGAGATGGATCATCATACCACAGAGACACCTGCACCTCCATGTTCAATGCAGCACTTTTCACAATAGCAAGGATATGGAATCAATCAAAATGCCCTTCAACAGAAGAATGGATAAAAAAATTATGGTACATATACAAAATGGAATACTACTCATCAATCAAGAAAAATGAAATAAGCACATTCACAGCAAAATGGATGGAATTAGAGAAAATTATTTTAAAGAAATGAATGTAAGGTCAGAAAGAGAAACACCACATGTTCTCACTCATATGTGGGAGTTGAATCAAAATTATAAGAAAGAAAAATCCCATTCAAAGGTCAGATCAAAATAAAAGGAAAAAAAAAGCTAAGAATGGTGTTATTATAAATGGTCTAGAAAATGCATGCAATAGTTCTTACAAGATAAAAACAAAGTTCACTGCAGGAAAAGTTTCTATCTTAAACAGAACTTTAACCCAAGGACATATAGAAAAATATTACCAAGTAAATGATAGAGAAGTCTTTGATGGGGGGTGGGTGGGATGGGGGTGAAGCATACAAGAGGGTAAGGGGGAACCTATATGAATAATGTACAACAAAATGCATATATGGAAGTGTCACAATGAAAAGCATGTCAGAATGAATCACATTAAGGTGTACATTAAAAATTTCCAATAAAAAAGTCAGTTTCATTTATTAATGTCACATAAATGTCCATAGCAGTTACTAGCACAATGATGACAATAAATAGTTATTGAATGAATAATGTATATTTCTAAACATAGTGATTGCAAAAAGATGCGCTGTAGATGAAAGAAAATATAATTTTAAGTGTTTTTCTGATTGACATGGGTTTATATTGTCATTAGCTAATATCTCAAAGTACAACATATATTTTGAGGCTCATCTGTCATGAAAATAAGTATATATTAGTATTTCCAATAGATTTTCATTTTAAATTTGTCTGCCTAGTACCTTTTCAAATCTTAATAGATTACCCTTTTCCTTAACTTGAAACATATCTTCAGGGGAACTGGTATTAAGACAATAAGGTGTTTTAGCTTTGCAATTTGATGGTTCTTTTCTGCTTACATTTTTAGTATTGTCTTTGATCAATAGTTTCTTCAGAGAAAGTCTTAAGTCACTTTCCTTGCCTGACAGTTAGCTTAGTAAAGGCTAAATGAAAAAAATCTGTAAATTCACTTAGTACATACAACCTTCAGTACATTGCAATATATTGAAAGTCAATGAAAGTCTTAGGGCGTCACCATCAAACTCTGCACAATGACATCTCAATTTTTGCCTCTGAAGTTTTGTATTATTCTTTCAATGGAATGAGTAGCACACCAAGATTTACTAATATGTTAAGTATAAGTAGAACTTTATTTCTTTTTAAAGATGAAAAACATTGTTGTTGTCCTTGGGTCGGGTCGAACTCATAGTGACCTTCATAGAGCTTTCAATGTCTTACTGTTTTGGGATTGTTTCAGGAGTGGGTGATAGGTCTTTCTGTTTTCGCAGTACTAGGGATTGAACCCAGAGCCTCAGAGAGCTCAGAGAAGCACTCTACCAACTGATATAGTGTTATAAATGTAAATATTACATTATTTTCTTTTTTATATCGTAAAGGTTTACTCACCCCCCCCGCACACATCCCCATGATGTACATGCACTTTCATTTGAAGACCATAGATATAGAAACTGTAGACGAGGGAAGAATACTAAGCACAGAAGTGACAAGTTTAGATTTCAATTGCAAGAACTGCTCTACAACCAAGTTTCTTATGCAGCTTTAAGTATATATTTTAATTTTATCATTCTGGTTGGATAAAAGACTTTTAAGAACATCCTTTAGATTTCTTTGATTTATTAGTCACTATTTTAACACTGCCTGCAAGCTATAGCACTGTGGTGTCTGATCCCGTCAGATCTCAGAAGCTAAGCAGGGTCAGGTCTGGTTAGTACTTGGATGGGAGACCACCTGGGAATACCAGGTGCTATAGGCTGGGAGAAGAACCCAGTAACCCACTCCCAAAAAACAATCAGCCATTGAAAACCCTATGAATAGCAGAAAAACACTAATAATAGTGTTTCCAACACTGACTTGACAGCACCTAACAACAACATCTTAATACTACTGATCATTTTTAATGACTTTATTACCATACTATACAGTAATAGGGAGAGATCTTTAGGGTTGATTAAGGGTTTTTAAAGCTATGAGTCTTTATATAACTGACCTCCTATTATTATTATTATTATTATTATTTTAAAAATCCTAATTTTAATTTTTAGAAAACTTTAGCTTATTCTTTTGAATCAAGCATTGTTATTATTATTTCCTTCTTCACTCATTCAATTTAATATGAATTCAGAGATCATGAAACCCAGATTATCTGGTTTAGTAAAACTGAATATAAAATAAGATTTAAAAAAAGTTTCTGAGTTAGGGCCTAGAGGATTTTCCTCCTAGCAAACTTAATATGTGGCTGCTTATGTGGACTCAATGATTTTATAACACCCAGAGGACTTTTTTTTCTTTTTGATCACTTTTAAGTGTGAGATATATTCCAGATAAATTTAAAGACCAGATTCCTCAGTACTGGACCAAGAAAGAATAACTCTATATGCTACACATAGTATTCTCTGATGGTTGCTCTTTATAAAGACTTGTCAACATTTCTTTCCTTTAGTAATATGTTTGCACACTTGTAAACCTGCTGAATGGTACACTACTAGAGAGATGTGAATAGATGCAAAATGGGAAACTCTTGACCCTGACGTGCAAATTGAGGACTGCTGAAGAGCAAGAGGTAGGAAGAGAAGAAAAAGTTAAGGAAGGCGAATGCATACAAAACCTAAAACTTATTTTGTGCAAGAGACTCATTACTGGGAGTGAGTCCTGGATGTCGTCACAGTTCAGAGGCAAGAGAAGTCTCTGCCCTGATGGGCTCAAGGGAAAATGGCCACTTGTCTGTGACCTTGGCAATGCAGGGCACAATGTCAGGCAGTGTTTCATCTGCTGTACATAAGGTCATTATGATTTGGACCCAACTTGATGGCACTTAACAACAACAACAACAACAACAACACCTTATCAAGGAGTACGCAGACTGAGCAACCATAAGAGAAATAAAAGAATTAAAAATCCTATCTGCTATTTTATTTATTTTTTCCCACTTAGGAAACACAGAATATCAGATGTAGATGTTTTGGAAACAAAGGTTGTCTGTGTACAGTTACTTTTCTTTCTCATATTATATTTACTCTTGAATCTTAAGACAGGATTGTTACAGGTTGATTTCTAGGAAGAAAATACAGAGATGGAGGCTTGTGTGCAGGGGATTTACCAAGTAATACCTTAGTAACATCCCTGTAAGGGAGTGAGTGAGGCAGGCTTCAGGGAGATATTGAGCTGTGTTGAAAATAAAACAGATGCATTACTAGTATCATGAGCTTTTGGAAGTAGAGGTGGACCTTCACAACTTTCCCCATGTGAGGCAGGGAGTAAAAAGTGCTGCTCCTGAGAAAGGGTAATAACCTTCCTCTAGCAGTTCCTTTGGTCTAGGGAAATATTGGGAGGGTGCCTTAAGTGTGCACTATCAGCAGGCAACAGCACCAGCATCTGACAAAATAAGTGCCTTAATCCAGAAGGAGTAATCTGGGTAACTCACCACAGCATCCAGTCTGCACATGCAATGTGTTTAGGAAAGCATAAATTAAATGCAATGGCATATATGTTATTGGGCTGGGATTTAGCTCAGTTAGTAGAGCACTGCTCTGCAGTCTCTGAGGTCCTGAGTTTGATTCCCAGCACTGCAAAATGGGAGAAGGACATGGCAATCCACTCCCAAGGCTATCCCAAAATAGTCAGCCATTGAAAACCCTATGAGGGTTGCTATGAGTCGTACTCGACTCGACAGCACCTAACAACAACAACATATGTTATTAACACTCAAATCTTCCTTCGATATCATGATGGAGGTCTATCCAAATTAATGCAACTTGGTTTCTCTGCAAATATGTTTTATTCTTAGTTGTTGTTGTTGTTGTTAGGTGCCGTCAAGTTGGTATCCGACTCATAGCGACCCTCATAGGGTTTTCAGTGGCTGTTTTGAGATTGCCTTGGGAGTGGATTGCCAGGCCCTTCTCCCAGGGCTGGGAATTGAACTTGGGACCTCAGAGACTACAGCACAGTGCTCTACCACCTGAGCTAAATCCCAGCTTGTTTATTCTTAGTAGTAATTTATATAAACTCTATTAATTTCTTTCTATTTTAAACAACTAAGCCATTCATATACCTATTTAAGGACAATTTAATGACTATCTCAAGAAATCAGACAATAAAGGGATGTAGAAAAGGTAAGAAAAGCAACTCTCACTCCCTGGAAGGAAATGTCATAATTTGACAGATTAGTATAAGATGCTTACAGAACAACTATTTTACTGTACATAAAGAAGAACATAATAATGTCCTCAGAATGGAAGAACTACTAAAATCTAGCCTGGGCAAGTCTCCAAAGTATGTTGGTGTCTGTACTGATGGAGATTTATGAATAAAAATATCAGAATTTCCCTTACATTTTTCCAAAGACACCCTTTAAAAAAAAAACAAGGTGAAGAGTAGTTATTACCTCACTATATGTTGTTGTTGTTAGATGCCATCAAGACAGGTCCAACTCATAGAGGGCCTATGTACAACGAAATTAAACACTCCCTGACACTGTGCCATGGCTGGCACTAGGTCAGTGCTTCTCTGCTATTGATAGGGTTTTCAATGGTTGATTGTTTTGGGATTGTTTTGGGAGTGGGATTCTAGGTCCTTCTCCCACTTTTTACAGTGCTGAGGATTGAACCCAGGGCCTCAGAGAGTATAGATCAGCACTCTACCAACTGAGCTAAACTCCAGCTCTCTCTCACTGTAGTTATCTTTATACCTATCATGGAAAAGACTTAAAACATGGATATCATTCCTGTGTTTGTAAAAACAGAGTTGTAGTTCTCTTCCATCAAAAATCAACGATCTGGTAAAGGCACACTCACCATGTTATTTATCACATTTCTCAGATCTACATATATTATCCTCTATAATGCCCTATGATGTAACCATTCTTCGGGTTTAGAAAGAATACAACTAAATTTACTATCAGTAATCTTATAGTTCAGTAGGAGTTTTAAAACTACTGAGGCTGATTTACTTCCTGATCAATTGTAATTATATGATACTTGTGTGAAATGTCTGAATAAAAGCATTATGTTGTATAATCAGAACCCAAGCTAGACTAGGTTTTATTTTAGATTGTTGTTGTTGTTAGGTGCCGTCAAGTCGGTATCCAACTCATAGCGACCCTCATAGGGTTTTCAATGGCTGACTGTTTCGGGATTGCCTTGGGAGTGGATTGCCAGGCCCTTCTCCCATTTTTGCGGTGCTGGGAATTGAACTCAGGACCTCAGAGACTGCAGCACAGCACTCTACGCACTGAGCTAAATCCCAGCCCAATTTTAGATTAGATTTTACTTTAAGTTTTTGACAGAAGTTTGGATTTCACAGATGAATGTGCTCATTAAGTACCATTTTCCATAAAACAAAGCTACAAATGAGGGGCAGTCTAGAGTAGTCCACGGATGACTAGTGAACAAAACCTGATTCATTGGGCCCAACTTTGTGCCAAAGGCTTTGCCAAGTACTGATTCTTTGGAGACTTGAGGTCTCCAGAGATGTTGCAAAGTTATGGTAGCAGGAAAGGGTCTTAGGGGGAGGAGGAAGTAGGGATCAGACCTCAGACACCCAGTATCATCGTGGTTTTATTTTACCATGAGCAGAGGTGAGCAGTAGTGAAGGAATGTCTATTGAGTGAATTAATGCCATTTTAATCTACAGATTGAGTTTTTAATTATTAAAGATTGTTTTGGATGGCATTTAAGGATGATGTTTTAAATAAATAACTTCTTTTCAATTTGAATATTTTTACTTGCCTATAACAATTTTTCTTTGCTTTTAGTCTTTATTTTTGCTTTCCTTGACTTGTATTTACTCCCTAAATAACATTATAGCAATGATACAAGATATCAAATAGAAGAAAAATTTACTCATAATTTCCCATGCTGACACATTAGCTGTTTTCCTTTTTCCATTTTGTAGTTTATCCATACATAAACATTGTTGTAACCAAAACAGAGATACTTTTGTGCTCTGCTCTTTGTCACTTGACATTTTATTATGCTTTATGATTCTTGGTCCTTTCTCCTTTACCAATCAACAAAGAAAAAAAGCAAAACAAAATAACACCAGAGAAACTCATGGTCCTCTAGATTCCTTGTTGTCTGCCCAAGGTTGCAAATCTCTGACCTGGGTGGTAAATTCCATGCAGCTTCCTGTAGAGATGAGGCTATGTGTGCTGCTTCTGAGAGAATGCATCTTTGTGGATGGTTTCTCCAAATAGAAGAGAATAATTTTCCATTCTTCTCTTTAAAGTATGACACAGTTTTATCTTCCCAGAAACCATTTTTTGGCTGCTTGTCCTTTTCAGTGTTATTGAACTAAAAAGTAATTTCAACTTTTACAGTTGAAACATTTCCCATCTGGTTCTTCTTCAGTAGTGCCTGGCATGTAGTAGACACTCAGTAAGTGTTTATTGAATGAACAATATTGCTTATACAGGATTCACATATATTACTTTAGCAAAAGAAAATTTCTCAAAGTATGTTTCCTAAAGAAAATTTGTGTGTTTATCTGAACAATTCTTAAAAATAGACAAAACCCTCAAAAAATCATTCTTTTAAAACATATATTTTACAGAATGATGCTTGCTATTGTTCTACTGATGCATGAAAGTTTTAAACTATTTTAAGCTTCCTAACAACACTGAGGGTTAGGGTTTAGCTCAGTTGGTAGAGTGCTGCTCTGTACTCTCTGAAGCCCTGGGTTTGATCTCAGCACTGCAAAAATGGGGAATGATTTAGCAACCCACTCTCAAAGCAACTCTGAAACAATCAGCCATTGAAAAGTCTATGAACAGAAAAGAAGCACTGACATAGAGCTGGGCATGGCACAGTTTTAGGGAGTGTTTTGTTCTCTTGTATGTAGGGTTGCTATGAGTTGGACCCAACTTTATAGCACCTAACAACACTGTAATTGTGGCATTGATACTCATGTCTTACAGAAAACTCATAGAAGTTAAGGCAATTGTCCAAGGCTATGCAATTAATAAGTAAGCACTGGAGCCAAGATTTGGACACTGTCATCCTAATTACAGACTGTGTTCATATGATACGTATCTTAACGGCATCTGCAGACTTCTTTGTGGTTTCACATAAAGATTAGAATGCTATAGAAACACTTCTAGGTATCATCTAAATGTGACAAAAACGTGCTTTGGAGTGGGGATATCAGCAACAGTGATTTGCTGTGGGATATCTATGATTCTACCTTAATATCTAACATGTACTAATCCCTGGATTTTCTGAATTGGCTTGTAGGTGAGCATTCAGAATCTTAGGGGTCTCCAGTCATTTGAAAATGCTCGTGCTATTCATTTTTAAAACATATAGGTCATGAAAGCAGATGGGATCTAAATAGGGAAAGATAATGAACTAAAGAAAATGAGAAGGAGGCAAGAAGAAAGGGTGATGGGAGAAATGAAAGGAAATATCATGTATATTGCCCTTACAGCAAAATCAAGATGTACATATATAGATATATATTCTCAGAGAGAGAGGGGGAGAGAGAGAGAGAGAGAGAGAGAGAGAGAGAGAGAGAGAGAGAGAGAGAGAGAGAGAAAAGAAAGAAAGAAAGAAAGAAAGAGAAAGAAATGCCAGGA
Source organism: Pedetes capensis (assembly GCA_007922755.1). NCBI lineage: Eukaryota > Metazoa > Chordata > Mammalia > Rodentia > Pedetidae > Pedetes > Pedetes capensis. Next base: position 104,529 of record VMDO01004944.1, on the reverse strand, counting down.
GAAGAGGGGATGGGGGCGTCATGAGAGGGTATGGAGGAAGTGAACATGGGCAATATACAATGAAATGCACGTACGGAAATGTCATAGCGACCCATTAAGTTGTGCATTAACAATTATCAATAAGAAATGAAAAAACATGCTCATGCTTTATCCATGTTATCCAACAGCTTAGAAAACCATAGTGAAAATGATAGTTCTATTTTACACTGGTTCATAAAGTAGGGGGGTGAAAGAGTGCTGTGGGTTTGCCTTAGGAATCTTTAAAAACTGCAAGCCTAAAATTTATTGTGACCAAGCAAAATAAAATAAAATAAAATAAATTTTACTGCAACCTTTTAACAAGAAAGAAGAGATTGGATGTAATATGTGATTATATGTAGAAATGTATTTTTTAAACAGCCACACTTTAACTTAATATATACATTCTATGATGAGTATCCAATGTGTCTAATGAACTCTATAAACATTTTACTTTATTTGTTTTTATTCATTTTGAATAAACTGCAGTATTTAACTTTATATGTCAATCAAAATATAACTTAAAAATAAAAATAAATATTTCTTAGAATTTAATTAAAAATCAGCTGTTGATACTTATCATTTAATCTTTTTTACATTAGAGCTAGTAGTAATAGTGGAAGATTATTTTTTCAGCTTCATTTGGACCTAGATGTTCACTAGGCAATCGTTACCCTCTTCAACTCACTGGAGAATTTATATTTGTGTGTGTGTGTGTGTGTGTGTGTGTGTGTGTGTGTGTGTGTAGTAACTGTTTCTAATAAAATACAGAAATATTGCTCTATTTCAAGTATATAGTAAGTCTGTCAAAAACATTAAATATCTGAACACAAAAGCAACATTCTGTTTTAGAATCAGGAGTACATTTTAGGAAATTTGGTCTTGTACTCACAATGTGATACCATAATTGCAGAGTATAGAAATATGCTGAGAAGATGAAAATATAAGTCCCAAAGTGGGTCAGTTTAAAATGAAACTTTTTTAAATGATAAAATTGGCTTATGTCATTTAAAATGCTTATTTTTTTAGAATGAGACAAGAAAGATACAAAGTAGCAAGTTCAAATTAAAATGTGTGTTCTTATTTGTATAATACACATCTTATGAACTGTGCTTTAAAACTGCCAATATCTCTTAAGATTTTCACTAGAAAAGTTATAAATTTGGAATGTAAATCTACAAATTTGCAAATACATTCAAACTATGCTGAGTTTTCAAAAATTATTGATATACAATAGTGATTAAGTCATGACTAGCAAACTTAAGACAGAGGAAACACTGATTAACAAATTCATATTCTATATCATTTTGAATATAAGTTAGAGGGTGTAAACTTTGGCATTGGAATGCTCTTCCTTTCAATTATTGTTGTTGTTGTTATTAGGTTATTTGAACTATTGGTGCCCTAGCACTCCCAAAACAATCAGCCATTGAAAACCCTATGAATAGCAGAGAAGCACTGACATAGTGCTGGGTGTGGCACAGTGTGAGGGAGGGTTTCCTTCTGTTTTACATAAGGTCACTATGAGTTGGATCCAGTCAATGGCACCTAATAACAACATTAATATTATTGTCTAAATGAAAATATGTTTGAAGTTTATGTAAATTTACCAGGATTTGTATTTCTCATTCACATGTAGATTAGCTCAGTTAATTTTATCATAAGCTTATTTGTATAAATTACATTTAATTAAACAGAGTTATTGGCAGTATCGAAGAAAAGCATTCAATGAGTGTTGGCCATATGTATCTCTTGCAATTTTCAAACAACCTTGTAAGATGGAGTTCCCACATTATAAGGGAAAAACTGACACTTGAGAATCCAACGGATAGAACTTCTATAAAATTATAGACAATTGAATTTTCAAATATACCAATGCTTATTCCTTATGCTTAAGGCATAAAGTATCTATGTTTTAGTATAGAACTAATATAATATCCTAATTTGATAAGATTGAAATTATGCTTGGAGGCTTTCAAGGGTCCATTTCAGATGCTTTTTACTATCTTCAGTAAATAGAGGATTTATTTTTATACTGTTAACTTTGGAAAATATGACCTTGAGCTATTGGAAAATATATTAACTTTGTCTTCAGGGTTATGATTAGATGTTATTTGAAATAAATTACTTAAGATCTACCATTCATACTATTTATAAATAATTAGCAAGTAGGAATTATTCATATATCAAGTTTTTAAAAATTTCAGTATAAAAAATGTTTAGCACAATATTATAAAATATATCATGCCTAATATGTCAGCTGTACAGCTAAAGAAAAACTGATAAGCACAGATATCACAGTAAGCGTAAGTTAAATTGAATAACAATGAAAAGGACACATATTAGAGTGAATAAACTCAGCAGAGAAGGACATGTGCTTTCATTTCTCTTGGGTAAATACCTAGGGGTAGACACACTGAATCAGATGGCAGGAGTATGCTTAACTGGTAACAACCAAATATACATTGACCAGCAGGAAGATAAGCTGTGGTGTACAATCAGTAGAAAATGATTCAGCAATATAAAGTAATGAATTGTTGGTACATGTAATAACATGAGTGATTCCTCAAATGATTATGTTATGTCAAAGAAGGCAAACCAAAAAGAGAACACAATTTGTGACTACATTTACATAAAATTCTATCCAATGTAAGCTAATATATAGTGAAAGAGAACAGAAAATTTTTGCCTGGAAATAGGAGAGAGTGAGGTGGGAAGGATTACATTGTTGCATGATGAAACCTTCAGAAATAATGGCTACGCTCTTTAGCTTACTTGTAACAATGATTTCTTGAGTTTATTCACATGTCCAAACTTAACAAATTGTACATTGTAAGTATTTAGTTTGTTGTATGTCAATCATACCTCAGTAAAGCTGCTTTTAAAATAATCAGCAAAAAGTTTACATTATACTCCCCTTATTTGTGCTTGTAGTTATATTAACAGATATTTTAAAGACAAAAAGGAAAAACAAATCATGGAGTACTTTGCTTTGCCTCATGAGTTATACTGCATCTCACACTGTTCTCAGGTAAAATATTACTATTGTAAGGAGAGACTATTTTTACATTTCTCTTTTAAACTTTAATAGGAACAGAGTTTCATTCTGAAAAGTTCAGTTAAGACAACAATGTATCATGACATTCTTAATATTTCTAACGACTGTGAAAAGAACATACTATGAAAACATTAGTTTTCATAGAAAATATAATAAATTCTGTCACCAGCAAGGCATGTAATTAAAAGCTTAAAAAATATCACCACCACCCATTAATTTTATGTGTCTCTTCATGCAATAGGAAATAATTAATTTGTTTTTTCAGTTGCATGGTTCAAATGGAAGGATATTAATAAAGGATAGCATGAGGCAAAGCAGGTCAACAGAGTCATTATGGGAAAGGTTATAAATTTCATTTATTGCTATTGGCACATTTTCTAGTTTTCCTCTTTTATGGCCCTTGAAATATACAGCACAGTTCTTAATACTGAACTAAACAAGATGGAATTCCAGCAGAGGGTGGGCAGTGGGTTCCATGGGATCTGCTGGGAGTAGCAATAATTTACAGCTCACCACCCACAGGCAGCAGCTGGTCCAGGGTGCCTCCAGTTTTCATCACTGTCCTCCTTTAGAGGCCTCAGAGAAAACAAAAGGGTTTACTGTCCTGGCTCCACCAGCCCCTGCTTCTCATTTTATATTTCCCCCCAGAGAATGGGTCATCATTGAAGTTTATCTGAATTCCCTAGCTATGTGTGTTAATTGAATAATTATTTTCATATTGCACTAGTATCTTCTCTCAATCTTTTCAGTCTTCCTCCTTAATTAATATCTCCCCTTCATGTACTGCTTCAAATGTGTTTGAAATATTTGGAATAGCAAAGTTCTTGCTATGGCAAGGGAGAGAGCAAAAGAAATTCCAGAGGCCCATTTCTTACATTCAAAAATTTGCCAGCCAGGTGCTGTGAAGCATGGCTGTAATCCCAGCAATTTGGGAGGCTGAGAGGCAGATTTGAAGTCAAAGGCATCCTGCAGAATCTAGCAAGAATCTGTCCCCAAAATAAAAGAGAGAGAAAGAGAGAGAGAAAGAAAGGGGGCTAAGCCAGGCATAGTGGTGCATGTCTGAAATCTCAGGGACTTGGGAGGTGGAAGCAGGAGGATCACAGGTTCGAGGCCAGAGGCAGCCTGCATAATTTAGCAAGACCTTGTCTCAGAATACAAAGTAAAATGTGTGCTGGGGTGCAATTCAGTGGTAGAAAGAATGCTTGAGACTTTGGATTCAAATCTCTAGTATTGAAGAAAAAATAAAAGAAAAATAAAAGAAGGGGAAGGGGAGGGCTGGAGGTGCTGCTTGGTAGTAGGGCACTTGCCTACAATGTGTAAGGCCCTGGGTTCGACCATCCAGTTAGGTAGGTACTTTGTAGAATATCCCTCAGTTTGGATTGTCTGATGTTTCACTCAGGTGAGATTGGGTTTATGTGATTTAGGAAGGACAGTCACAGAGGCAAAGTGGCATTTTCATCACATCAAAGCAAGGGTATCAGCATGATTTGTCATTGATGATATAAACACAGATCACTTCACTGAATGGTGTTTGTCAAATTTCTTCATTATAAAGTTACCCTTCTACTTCCTCCAGCCCCCTACTTTCCTTGTACCTTCCCATATTTTACTCTGAAGGAATATGGATTCATGGATGTTTATTTTGTACTTTGGAATGTAAGTATTACTACCTTATTTTGTTGTTTTGGTCACTAGGAGCTCTTTATTTGGCTCTTGTGTCACTCTGACTTACCCTATCATTTATGTTCTAAGCAATTCCTTACTTTCTGGTACTACAGGTTGCTTCAGGCATACTTTGTGTTTTTTCTATTTCAGTCCTAGAAATAGCCATTTCTCTCAGGAGATGTGATAATTTTTATTGGAGAATACTTCTGGAAACTAAAATCTAGATGCTGTGTGTGCTCATTGCTACTAGAATGTCATTGGTTCTAGACAATCGTAGTTAACTTGTGCGTGTTTGTGTGTAAATACACATATACACACTAGAGTGTGTACATATGTTGTTGTTAGGTACTATCGAGTCAGTGTCTTAACTCATAGCGACCCTATGTACAACAGGGGAAACACTACTGCCAGTGCTTCTCTGCTATTCATAGGGTTTTCAATGGCAGATTGGTTTTTAGGGGTAGGTTGGCAGGTCCTCCTCCCAAGCCTATAGCACCTGGTGTTCCCAGGAGTTCTCCCATCCAGGTACTAACCAGGCCCGACCCTGCTTAGCTTCCAAGATCTGATGGGATCAGATGCCACAGTGGTATGGCTGCAGATACACACACACACACACACACACACACACATATATACATATATATGACATATGACATATATATAATGACATACATATATATGACAAATGGTGTTGAATTCCTTTCACATATGTAATGTCTATCTATATGTCTTCTTGATGAGATATGTGTCCATATATTTTGACTATCTTTAAATTGAATTTTTTACTTATTTTTGAGTTTTTTTTAATCAGAAATTTTTATTGTACAACTTAATGGCTATCATTCTGACATATTTTTCGTTGTGACATTTCCATATATGCATTTCATTGTACACTGTTTATATAACCCCCTGTATATATGTGTGTATATATATACACATATGTATGTTTATATATACATATGTGTTATATATGTGTATATATACACATATGTGTATGTGTATATATACACATATATAACACATATGTACATATGTATGTACATATATGTATGTGTATATGTTGTTGTTGTTAGGTGCTGTCGAGTCAGTATCCGACTCATAGCGACTCTCTGTACAACAGGGGAAACACTATTGTCAGTGCTTCTCTGCTGTGCATAGGGTTTTCAATGGCAGGTTGATTTTTGGGAGGGGGTTGCCAGGTCCTTCTCTCAAGCCTACAACTTCTGGTGTTCCCAGGCGGTCTCCCATCCAGGTACTAACCAGGCCCGACCCTGCTTAGCTTCCGAGATCTGACGGGATTGGATGCCACAAGGCTATGGCTGCAGGTGTATGTGTATATATATATGTATCTATAAATATTCATATACTATATATTTAGATATGCATATAAATGGATGTGTCTGAACTAAACTAAATACAGTTTCATGTTGATGCTCTCTAACCCAGCACCACATGGTTCATTCTAGTTTTCTCCACCTGGGCTATCTACAACTTTTCTCTTATATAATGAGGCACGAGGATCCCACATTCACCATCCATTTAGTGATTTGTTCATTCACACAACACATGCACAGAAGTTTCAGAATTTTTCAGACATAAATCCATGAGCAGTAACTGCACTCATCAAAGTGTGGTACTTATGTATAGTTTGTTTTGTCTTTAGTTTTACATTTTGCAGGAATTTCCAGTTATTTAGGTCAGTAACCTTTTCCTCACTCTTTCAATGAAATTTTGTCATATATTTTTAAGCTATACTCTTTTATCAAAGTCTAAATCAACTGGGAACAACAAACTTTCTAGTTGATTATTTTTAAACTTATATACATTAAATTTTATCGTTCATTTTGCAAAATTCTATGGGGTTTGATGAATTCATAATAATGTGCAAATATCACTACAGTATATACAGAATGATTTCACTATAAAATCCCTCTGTGCTTTACTAAATCAACATTTCCCCCTATATAACTCCTGTCAGTACTGATATTTTTCCTGTCTTTATAATTTTTCCTTTCCAGAATGCTACGTCAGTGGAATAATGCATGTATCCTTTTCAGAGGGATTTGTTTCACTTAAAATATGCATTTAATATCTATCCATTGTGTGGATTAGTGGGCAATCATTTTTATCAATGAATAGTCTTTCATTGAACAGTAGTGCCATAATTTGTGCACCTTGAGTTCTTCCAGTTTTTGAAAATTATGAAAAAAGCTATATACTATATACACGCATATGCAGGTTTTTGTGTAGACATAAATTTTTTAATTAGTTGGGTGAATACTTAAGAATACAATTGCTGGGTCATATGTTAAATCTATTTTCAGGTTTAAAACAAAGTGCTAGACCATCTTTCAAAGTGGCTGTAGCATTTTAAATGACAGTTCCTGTTGCTCTGAATCCTCACTAGCATACTGCCAGAATTTTGGATTATACCCACTCTAATAGGTGGAGAAGAAGGGCCTGGCAATCCACTCCCAAGGCAATCCTGAAATAGCCATTGAAAACCCTATGAGGGTCGCTATGAGTTGGATGCTGACTCGACGGCACCTAACAACAACAATAGGTGTAGTTTTTGTTTGCATTTCCTAATGACAAATGGTGTTGAATTTTTTTCACATATGTAATATTTATCTATATGTCTTCTTGATGAGATATGTGTCCATATATTTTGACTATCTTTAAATTGAATTTTTTACTTATTTTTGAGGTTATTTTTAATTGGAAATTTTTATTGTAAAACTTAATGGCTATCATTCTGACATGTATTTCATTATGACATTTCCATATATGCATTTCATTGTACACTGTTTATATAACCTCCCCTTACCCTCTCATGACCCTGCTCCCCCATCCATACCCCTCACCAATGATCTCCTTTCTACTTGTATTTTTTTGTGTGAGTATTTATTTATATATGTGCATCCCAATTTTGATTTAAGTCTAAACTTTTTTCTATAGTCATCTATATTTTTACATTCTCAGCAGTATTACATGAGTGATCTAGTCTGTATGCATTATTGCCATCCTTTAGAATTATTGGTATTATTATTATTTCCCATACTAATAAAGTTGAGCTGTTTACATTGAGGTTGACCTCTCCCCCCTTCCTCCTTCCTCGTTGGCCCTCCTCCCCCTCCCGTCTTCTCTCATCATTGCTTCCTTTTGCTAGATCCCTCCCTCCTTCTTTCTACTCCTTAAATTGTCCCTTCAACACTAAGTTTACATGAGCTTTTTGTTATGTTCCAATTTATGTATAGGATTTTTTTTCCTTCTTTTAAGTTTGGTTCAGCTCCCACATATGAGTGAGAATATATGGTATTTCTCTTTTTGGGCTTGTATTCACTCACTTGTTTTTAAGTTTTAAATATACTTTGTAGACTACACATCTTTGTATAGTACATACTACACATCTTTGTATAGTACATGTCTGGGTACATGTCTTTTATCAGATATTTGAATTGGAAATATATTTTCTCACACTTTGGCTCATTTTTTCTTAACAGTGTCTTTCACAGAGAAAATGCTTTTAATTTCTATGAAGTCTAATTCATAAGTTTTTTTTTCATGGTAGTGCTTTTGCGTTGTATCCAAAAATTATCACTAAATTTAACATTAAATAGGTTTTCTTTTTGTCTAGAAGTTTTAGTTTTATATCTGACTTTTAGGTGATGATTACATATTCCTAGTTAATTTTATGTAAGATATGTTGTCTTACAATATATACTTAAAAAATTAGATATCCAATTGTCCCAGCACCTTTTTAGAAAGAGATGATTCTTTCTCCATTGGATTCCCTTTATAATTTTCTCAAGAAACAATTGGCTATATTTATGTGGATAAAAGTGACTTCTGATAATTAGCACTCATGATAGACATGGTTTTGTTTCCTAAGCTTGTATTTTAAAGACTGTTATTATACTTATACTTAATATTCCATTGTAAATATTAGTCACTATTCTCTGACTTTAAATTATGTTTACATCTGATTTCAGGTATAAGAGGGCAGATTAAGGCAGTAAAAAAAAGGGGTCAGAATTGGAAGGCGTGAACTCTATGCTGAAGAAAGAAAGATCAGGAAAGCACAGAAACCACAAAGGAAGCTATAGGAGGTTCAAATTAAAAATATTAAATAAAATCACAGAATAGCCACAAGTATTATTATGGAGAAAAATGACTATGAGGGGGAAATTTAATGGAACTAATTAAGTAGAGAAAGGCCAGCATAGACCAGAGGCTATTGTTCATTTATTGTAGGGTTGAACTCCATTTTTAAAGTTAAAATTTAGGGTAAACTTGACTATTATTATCAGTCAATTAAAGAAGATGGACTACAAGATAAGAAACAGTCATGTATCAAAATTGTAACCATGCAAAATGTATTAATTAAAAATCTTTGGGAAGATGCAATGTTAACGAATGACTATAATTGAACTGTACTACAACACAAATAGAGCTTGTTCCAACCCTGCTGTATTGAGACATTCAATAAACAGGTGAACACTTTAAAAGTCTAGCCCAGGAGCTATTTTTGTAAAAAATTTAGAAAAGTATGTCATATAATAATGATATTGGTATTCGATTCAGTTTTTGTTATTTTTCCACAAAAAAAGTGAAATGGGAAACTTCTTCTTGCAGCTTTAAGTAAAGTAACAGGAACTAGGTTTATCTTATTATCACAAAACTAAGAAATCAGAGCCCCACCCAGCACCCTCTCCCAACAAATGAGCATTATTCTTCAGCATTGTACTACAGATATCATGGCCATGAATCATTGAGAAGAGAAAAACTAATGAGGAAAGTGTTACAATTGCCTCAGTTTACTGACTAGGTTGCAGTGCATCAAAAAGAAACCCAAATACACCCCAAAAATCTCACTGAGTTGTAAATACTGAAATTGGAGGTTGAAGAAGCCAAAAACATTATGCATTTGTGGGGCAAGAAGAAGAGAACTGCATAGACTAAGAAGCTGTAGTCATTGGCTAAGTACTTGTCTTTGGCAGACACAAAAGGAAATTATCCAGGTCTGGGATAAACACAAACACATACCACCATAAAGCAGTAATGCAAAAAGATGTAGAAATAGTTTTTGCTCCCACAAATGAAAATGAAAAGAAAATGTCATAATACTTGGTTATTTGGTTGAATCCTCACAATACCATTGTCTTGGTAATGGAGCTAAGTTGATTGTAGCATGAAGACTGCAGTAGATCCACTCAGAGTTTGCATGCAAGTTTCAAACAAACTCTACTACTCTTTGTTGTTGTTGTTAGGTGCCCTGGAGTCCAGTCCGACTCATAGTGACTCTCATAAGGTTTTCAATGGCTGATTGTTTCGGGATTGTTTTGGGAGTGGATTGCCATGTCCTTCTGTTGCTGCAGTACTGAGGATTGTACCTGGATCCTCATAGAGTACAGAGCAGCATACTACCAAGTGAGCTAAACCCCAGCCTTTCTGGTACTCTTTAAAGTAATCCAACAAAATCTAGCAATGAAAGAAGTGAAATTCATATCATTCAGATGGTCCACACTTGCATCACAGCACACATTGTCCACCGTCTACTATTCATCCATGTTTTCCTATTTGAATTCAGGAAAGTTCAAAGAATGCAAGAATTTTAGAGATTCAGAAAAATATAACCCATAACTAGTACAAAAAATAACCAATAGAAAGAGATCCATAAATGACAATTTAAAACAATTGACTTTTCTCCTTATGAGAACCCTACCCAATTCCTCTTGTGTTACAATGTCTTTCTCTTCTTGTTAGAATTCTCATACATTGCTGGTGGGAATGGAAAATGCTAGAGCCACTTTGGAAAAATATTTCTGAGGTTCTTCATAAAAGTAAACATATAGTTACTATAATATTCAGCAACTCATTTTAAACTTATTTATTTCTTTATTTGTCTATTTTTGTGGTGCTGGAAATTGAACCTACAGTTTTGGAAATGCTAGGCAAACAACCTACCATGAAGCTGTATCCCTACCCTAATAAACCTACTTCTAAGTACTCACTCAGGAGAAGTAAAAAATATATTTCAATTGTATATTTTTATGTGGAGGAATGTTCACAATAATAATAGTACCCAAATGTCCATCAACATGTGAATGGGTAAACAGATTGTGGTATGTCTACATATAGTAGAATTCTACTCGTTAATAAAATGGAACAAAATACTTATGCAGTATGCATGCATGAACCTCAGAAGCATAATATTAAGTGAAATAAGTCAAATACAGACATTTAGAAGATATTACTAGAAAAAAACAAGACCTTAGTGACTGAAGAAAAAATTAGGGACCTGAAGGGAAGAAGATTGACTACAAAGTCTCATGGGGAAATATGTATCATTCTATACATTTTTCAAAACATTTTTCAAAACTCATTGAACATGGTGAATTTTGTTGTGTGTTAATTTTACTTCAATAATCCAAGTCAATAAGCTGACTGGATTTAAAGGTAGAGCAAATATCTACATCTTGAGACAGTTTGACCAAAATTTAGGTTCACTGATCTTAAATGAAGAACAATTAGGTAGTAAAATCAATAGCAAATAACTGCTTGTGCTAAATAAACCTTGAATTTTGTCAAACAAGAAAGTCTGCTCATACTCACAGTGGGCCTTGAAATAGTGCCAAGAAAATGGACATGCACTAAAATTTCACAAAAAGAAATAAATACCACATCAGTGTATTAGGAAAGCTAAGATCTTTGTGAGATTAAAAGTAGGTTTAAAATTAAATATATGGGTTTGAGTCTATTGCTGAAATGGTTTAGGTCTTTACTCTTCTTTGATTTATATAGTACTGGACACTTGTAATGAAAATAAAATTTCAAGAACAAGAATAACATAAAATCAATGACACAACTCATAGGTCTCAGAGTTGGCACAATCCTTGTGGAAAAAGATAGTCACCATTCTCATTTAAAATACTTGGGTGGGCAGCTCCTTTCCATTCTGGACAACCAAAGTATTTGCTCAGAAGGATTTTCTTAAGAATTGTTTATCGCTTTTACACAGCAACTGATGCAATTAGGAAAATATGTTACTGTCAACATCAATCGTTCTTTATGCAGATTGTATCCTTGTTAACATGAAAAATTTGTATCAGTGATTTCACCCAAAATCAAATGGCTGGTCTTTCATTTGAGATATGTTCATTTATTTACTTTTTTCTTTAATTAATTCCCTTAAGATCTATGGAGCTCCTTAGTACCAGATAATCTGCTACAGGCCGAGGATACAACAGTGAAGAAATTAGCTGGAGATCTAGGCATCAGAATTTACAGTCTAGTGGAAGATAAAAACACATTTTCAATTAAAAGGTTGACTAAAGCTGCTAAAATTAGTGACATTTTTTGTGTAGGGTAAATTGAAAAAACATAATAGGGTCAGGGAAACTTAGAATATGGAATAAAAATTAAAATGACAAAGAAACCTGAATAGAAACTTGAAAATGGCAAAAAACCTACGCATGTAAGATGCAATGGAAAGTGGTTGAATTCTGAGAAAAAAATATTTTTAGGAAGAAGACAGTAAAGTGATCTCTTTCTTTACAAATAAAGGTTTGGTGTGTAGGTACATTATTAAACACAAATGGAAAGAAACTAAATGTGTGGTCATGGTGGAAATAGGCTATCAAAATGATGTTTTAAGGCAATCTATACATATTATTTGCCCTTCCCATGAGAAAATATTATTTTTTCTATTAAAACCATGGCATGAATCTTATTTTCTTCCTAGAGAGGAGATTACATTAATCAGAAACAAGTAGGAATACTTAAGCAACTTTACTATCACATGTGTTTATGGAAAAATGGAGTTTTTCTCATCAAGTTTTCCAATGAAAATATTTCTCCCTGTTCTCCTACTCACTTACTCTTCTGCTCTTCCACTCAAATCCTTTGTGGAATACCTACTCCATGCTGTGCAGTATTCAGTGGTACCATGTACAGTCTGTTGGCTCTATCATACCTGAATAATAATAAAAGCTACATTTTAAAACATTCTTACCCTTTCAAAGAAGGGTGTGACCTAACAGCTTGTAAAAGTCGATGATGTTTTCTCACATTTCAAGACTAACTTGACTAATACGCCTTTTTCTCTTCCCCAAGTATATACAATTGTCAATTAGATTTATCAATCTATTGCTTCCAGTACCCTGTTTAACTCTCAGGTAAATAGGTCAAATATATTCCGTGTTCGTTCTCTGGTGAGAAATCCTCTATTTTATCATTACTATAGTATAAATGCTTATAGCCATAGCCCTGTGGCATCTGATCCTCTCAGATCTCGGAAGCTAAACAAGGTCGGGCCTGGTTAGTCCTTGGATGGGAGACCACCTGGAAACACCAGGCGCTATAGGCTTGGGAGAAGGACCCAGCAATCCACTCCCAAAAAATCAATCTGCCATTGAAGACCCTACGAACAACAGAGAAGCACTGACAATAGTGTTTTGCCTGTTGTAGGCAGGGTCGCTATGAGTCGGATACCAACTGGACGGCACCTAACAATAAATAATAATATAAATATAATACATTGATAAATTTATAGTTTAAAATATTTCAATGGATATTTTAAAAGTTGAGATCTTTACAAAAAAAGCATTAAAGACTGGTTATCTTGGATCATTCCTATGTTGCAGATGAAGGAATTGTGCCTCCAAGAGCTTCATGTTTTTCTCAGGCTCATGCTGCCCGCAGGTGGTGGTGGTGGTGGTGGTGGTGGCTGTAGGTGTTTCTTAGTTTACTATCAAATATATCTGATCTCTAGAAATTTTACACATTGATAGAGTGAAGATCCTAATAGAAACTTGATTTGAAAAGAAGAAGCAAATTGAAATTACATTTTAATCAATAAAAACCAATTGTACTCACAGTTAAAAAGGGAACAATTGAGCCCACTTCTCCCTTCTACTTTACACAAAATTGCAGCTCATTTCTGGGACTGTATTAAGGAAGACTATTTATTTTTCTGGCTGTCTTCCTTCTAGCATATACATGTATGTTGCAGAATTAGGATAATCCTGTTTATTTCTTATAGTTTTATATTTGTTCATTACTGTATTAAAATATGTTTGCAAAAGTCTTTTTACTAAAAATAATTCCAATAGAACTTCTATAGTAGAAAGTGAACAAGGCTTCAGTACAATTCTTATTCAGTTCAAGAGTGATAATTTAGAACTGGGAAAGAATGTTAGAGATTGCATAGTCCAAAAGCTTATGGAAGAAGTCCAATGATGTTAGGAAGTTTGCCCAAGATATCACAATCGTCCCTGTCAGGAATGTGTCATTTTACTACAAAACAAAAATTATAGTTCACATTCTCTTTACCTCTCTGAATACTTTGGCTCTAAATTCCTGAATTCTAATGCAAGTGGGAAAACTTATGTCCCTAGTATACATTGTAGCTTGAAAATAGTGAGTCATGTTCTTAAAGAAAGTAATAAACTGTGCAATTTACAACAAAATGCATATATGGAAATGTCACAATGAAATGCATGTGAGAATGAAACACATTAAGTTATACATTAAAAATTTCCAATAAAAAAAAGAAAGTAATAAGGTTTTCCCTGTAGGAGTTACGTTATTTTGGGTGGGAGGTAAAGGAGGAAGTATCATTGAAAGTTGTAACAAAGTCTATTATTTATTTATTTATTCAGGCTATATTTGGGGGTTGAACTCAGGGCAAATGCTAGGCAAATGTTCTGCCACTGAGCTGCACTCCAGTCCCTATTTTTAGTTTTCATTTTGATCAAGATCTCGCTAAATTATGCAGGCTGCCTCTCACCTGGAACTCATAATCCTCTTGCCTCAGCTCCTGAGTTGCTGGGATTACAGGTGTGAGCCACTGCACCTGGCTGAAAATTGTAGCAATCTTCATGGTAAAAAGTATAGTGAGAATTTCTGCAATCAGTCTTTCGGTTTGACTTTCTTAAATCTGGGTGGATTTCAAGTACTAGTCTGACCACAGCAAAGAAACAATCTCAATATTATATCATATGTTCTTTTAACATGAGAGAAAGTCTCCCATTAGATCTTTCATTGTTCCCAGAGTATTAGTCCTTAGAAGCCCAAACTGTCTCCAAATCTATTAAAATAAAGTTAAAACTCTATAGAACATTTGGACTTCTTAAAACAAAACCTTTAAAGATATCTGATGTTTGTGAAGGATTCCTTTTATTTTATCATTGAAGTCTGGAATTACTTAAAGCAAATCTGCTTGATTTTTCTTTAATGGAAGATTCCCAAAGGTCATGGAAGTTCTGAGAAATCAAGTCTTGAAATTTTCTTGGGCTTATGGGCTATTGAAGCTGGACGGAATTATGTTTATTAATTCCATCTCTGTATTTTGGCAATTAATTTCTCGCACCTTGATTTTAGAAATCTAGGAATCATCTACATATCAAATGTTCAAAGTATGAGGCTAATGTTTCATAAACCAACATGTCTATTACAGGTACTACCTTTTGAAATGTTTCCATTACTGATCCTCCAGGGATTCATACGTGGCAAATGCATTGAAAATATTATCTATCATCTGGACCCCTACTTTCAAGGTTTCAAGCAAATGTTTTTGTAAACAATTAGCCCTTGAAAGTCTCCTTTGAGCCATGAAGCTCATGTTTCATAGGACCAAGAAAAAAAGCACATTCCAGAGACGCAGATCCTCTGAGGACAAAACTGTGAGTCAAGGTTCACCACATTCTGTCATTATTCAACTTGATTCAAATAATGTTATAAACTCAAAGTCAAGAAGAACTATTAAATTCCACCTCCAAAGAACGAATTTTACAGGTTCTAGGGTGTCTTGTGAAATTTTTCTTCTAATTTTTAAAATTGCTGTAATTATGAAGTACAAAAATTAAAGACCAACCATTAATCAAGAGTCCAGCACTATAATCAACAAAGGATAGAACAGAGTTGAATTGACATATGCTGAGTAGTCTAGAGAAATATGGTTGTAAGTCACAGCAAGTCAAAAACACTAAGATGATGTTGGTGACATTTACACAGCTAATTTGAGCATTTTAAAGGTTCATTTTGGTAAAGTTACTGGCTAAAAAGAAACTGAGTCTCAAGACATTATAATAAGACCCTGAAGTGAATGTTAGAAACACAATTCCTAGAAGAGGTGAATATGCTCAAAATACATTATATGTATATAACAGAAATGCCATAATGAAACCCCTTACTTTGTACAATTAACATATGATAATAATAATAATTTAGAAATTCTTGCACATAACCCCAATAGGAATGCCAAGTAAAATATAGGATAGCAATAAATTTGAATTTTAGGTACGCAATAAATAACTAGGGTTGGGATTTAGCTCAGTTGGTAGAGCGCTGCGCTGCAGTCTCTGAGGTCCCGAGTTCAATTCCCAGCACCGCAAAAATGGGAGAAGGACCTGGCAATCCACTCCCAAGGCAATCCCGAAATGGTCAGCCATTGAAAACCCTATGAGGGTTGCTATGAGTCGGATACCGACTCGATAGCACCTAACAACAACAACAACAACAATAAATAACTATAGTCCCTATTTTTATTTGAGATTACAGGGAATAATTGTATTTCTATAATTTTATTTGATAAACTGGCAATATGCAGGGAATAATCCTAAGGTTTTAATTATAACTCCATGTGATCATTATTATCAGAAAAGTCCCTGAAACATTTCTGCTTTTTCTTTTATAGGAAGAGATGTCTAAAGCACAGTGTTCCAGACACTCCTAGTAAAAGAGTATGCCAAAGTTTTTGGTTATTGGAAGTTCCAAATCATTTTTAAATCAATATAAGGAAATATCTCTCCTCATGTGAGTTAGATTTATCCTTGTTTATTGGAGAATTAAGATCAAGCAAGGTAACCTGAGTTTTTCACTTTAGGCAGGAAAGGAAAAGTAGAAAATAGACAGAACCTTTGCTTTGTGTAGGGTCAGGGTCCAGTGGTGTCCACTTACCTGTTACTCAAACTCTTCTTTTTCTCTTGTTATTTTTAGTGGTGGCTCTACATGGAGAAGTACCTGGATTATACAATAGTATGTAATTGTGTGCACATAAACATATACATGCATGTGTGTATGTATGTATGTGTATAAAATAATCAGACATGGGCCGTCTGCTTTAGAATAATCTGGGTTGGATGTGAGAGATACAGATATGAATGAAAGATGTATGTCTACAGGAAGACAAATATCACATGCTTTCTTTCATATGCAGAAGTTAGACTTAAAAAGAAGAAAGAGAGACATGGAAGTGGCAGGGGAGCTATTTGGGAAGAGGAAAGGAACCAGCAGGTGGAGAAGGGAAGACAAGAGAGGATGATGAGGGGATGAATATGACCAAAGTATATTAGAAATGTGTATGAAAGTGAATAATGAAACCCATTATTTTATACAATTAATATACTCTAATAATCAAAAAAGAAGGTCTATGTGTTGATAGTGATTGAAGCCACATGTCATGTATTTGTGTGGCTGATAGTATTCTATGTTGGCCCATGTTTAAAATGTTCCATAACAAAAAGAAAATTGAAAAATTACTTTAAAAAACTCTCAATTACCTCCCTTTTATATAATAAGCAGTGCTCAATCAAGAAAATAAAATAATTTAAGGTGCTTAATTATTTCACTGGGGCTGGGATTTAACTCAGTTGGTAGAGCGCTGCGCTGCAGTCTCTGAGGTCCCCAGTTCAATTCCCAGCACCACAAAAATGGGAGAAGGACCTGGCAATCCACTCCCAAGGCAATCCCGAAATGGTCAGCCATTGAAAACCCTATGAGGGTCACTATGGGTCAGACACGACTCGATAGCACCTAACAACAACAACAACCACAAATTATTTCACTAATATATTTGCATTGCAATCTTCCTTTATCAATCTGTCTAGTACTTCATATTAGAACGTTACAGTGATATCCTCATAGCCTTCAATTGTTAACTGTAGCTTAGCTCTTGATTCTGTTTAGCAAAGAGAGTTCAAATCTGAAAACCTGCTTTAAAATCCACTTTCTGGCTGTGCAAATATAGAAAGACATTTATAGTGTAATAGAATTTTTCCATCTGAACTTTAAATTCCTGGCCCTATCACTTTAAAACAACATGACATTTTTGAGCTAAACCTACATAAACCTTGGTGTTGTCTCTGTAGTTGAAGGTTGTCATAGTTCATTGTGCTGCTATAACAAAATACCTTAGACTGGATAATTTATAAGCAGAAATTTACTTCTCATAGTTTTGGAGGCTGAAAAGTCCAAGATCAAGGTACTAACAGATTCAATGTTAGGCCCATTTCCTAATTTATAAATGCTTGACTTCTCATTGTGTCCCCAAATTGCAGAAAGATCAAAGGAGTTCTCTGGGGTCTCTTTCATAATGCTATAATCCCTTATGTCTGGTTTCTGCCATCATGAACCAATCACCTCCCAACAACTCTACATGAAAATACCATTACATGATGGATTGGTTTCAATATGTCAATTTTGGGGTGGGCATAAACCTTCTGTTTGTAACAGAGGTGATGGTTGATGTCAGGATAAAATTAATTAGCAATAATAAATGTCAGCAATCTTATAGGCATTAAATGAATAGGGGGTTTTATTAGATTCCTACAGCTGTTAGAATTGTTGCTATTGTTAGGTATCATCAAGTTGGGTCTGACTCATAGCAACCCTATGTACAATACATCAAAACAACCCCAAATTCTGTGCCAGGCACACAATCTTCTTTAAGTTTAAGCCAATTTTTGCAGTCACTGTGTCTGTCCATCTAGTTGAGAGTCTTCCTTTTCTTTGTTGACCTGCCACTTTCCTAAACATGATTTCCTTCTGCAGGGATTGGCCTTTCCTGACAACATGTCCAAAATATTTAAGACACAGTCTAGATATCCTTGTTTCCAAGGAGTACTCTGGTTGCACTTCTTCTAAGACAGATCTGTTGGTTCTTTTGGCAGTCCATGGTATAATTGTGTCCAGCACCATAATTCAGAAGCATCAATTATTTTCCTGTCTCCCTTATTCAATGTCCAACTTTCTCAGCCATATGATGTGACTGATAATATCATAGCATGAGTCAGGCACAACTTCATCTTCAGTGAGATATATCTACTTTTCAACACTTTAAAGAAAGTCTTTTGCAATAACTTTTCCCAATGTGATGCATCTTTTGATTTCTTGACTGCTGCTTCCAGGAGTGTTGATTGTAGAACCAACTAAACCAAAATCTTGAACCATCTCAATCTTTTCTCCATTTATCAGGAAGTTGTGTACTGACCCAGTTGTGAGGATTTTTGTTTTGTTGACATTGAGTCACAATCCATACTGAAAGATGTGTTTTTGTTCTCCATTGGTAAATGCTTCAAATCTTCCTCAGTTTCAGCAAGCAAAATTGTGTCATCTGCATAATGCAGGTTGTTAAGGAGTCCTCCTCCAATCATGATGTGGATTCTTCTTCTTCGTGAAGTCCAGCTTCTCAGATTATTTGCTCAGCATAAAGATTGAAGAAGTATAGGGAAAGGATATAGCCCTCCCAATACTTTTCTTGACTTTAAATCAAACAGTGTTTCCTTGTTCTGCTCTAATGACTACCTCCTGGTCCATGTACAGATTCCTCATGAATACAATTAAGTGCTCTGGTATTCCCATTTTTGAAATGTTATCCATACTTTATTATGATCCATACAGTCAAATGCCTTTGCATAGTCAATAAAACAAAGGTAGACATCTTTTTTGGTATTCCTCTGCTTCTGGCTAATATACATCTGACATCAGCAATGATGTCCCTGGTTCCATGCCCCCTTCTGAATCTGGCTTGATTTTCTGGCAGTTCCCTGTCTGTATACAGTTGCTGTCACTTTTGAATGATTGTTAGCAAAATTTTACTTGCATTTGATACTAATAATATTGTTTGATAATTTCCACATTCAATTGGATCCTCTCTCTTGGGAATAGGCACAAATATGGATCTCTTTCAGTCAGTTGGCCAGGTAACTGTTTTCTGAATCTCTTGGCCATAGAGAAGTAAGTCCCTCCAGTGCTGCATCTGTTTGGTGAAACATTTCTGTTGATATTCCATCAATTCCTGGAGTCTTGTGTTTCACCAATTCCTTCAAGGCAGCTTCTACTTCATCCTTCAGTACCTTTGATTCATGATCATATGCTACCTCTCTAAATGGTTGATCATCCACTAGTTACTTTTTATAATTTATAATATATTAATATTAACATTCAATTAATTAAATTAATTAATATACTAAAATTAATATATTAATAAAATATCAAATATATTTTTATATTTTATAATGACTCTGTATTCCTTCCATCTTCTTTTGATGTTTCCTGCATTGTGTAATATTTACCCTGTAGAATCGTTCACTATTGCCACTTGAGGCTTGAATTTTTTCTTCAATTCCTTAAGCTGAGAAAATCAGAACATGTTATTTCCTTCTGGTTTTCTATCTCCAACCCTTTGCACATGTTATTATATTTGATTTTGTCTTTTTGAGCTGCCCTTTGATATCTTCTGTTTAGTTTTTTTTTTAGCTTTGTCATATCTTCCTTTTACTTTAGCTGTTCACTGTTCAAGGGCAAGTTTTAGAGTCTCTTTTAACATTTAATTTGGTCTTTTTTCCTTTTCTTTTTAATAACTCTTTGCTTCTTCATGAATGATGTCTTTTATGTCATGCAACCATGCCAGGTCCAGATCCACTCATGATGGGTAGACAGAGTCCCCACATGAGGAAGAGTATCTTTAATAAAGGCATTGGAAGGAAAATTCACTGAAAGGGGAAGAGTACTCCTAGCCTCAGAGGGAAAGTCTGGTGAGAGGGGAAGAGTACTTCCAAAAGGTCTCTTCATGGAGAGGGACTTGTAACCTCATCTTTTCTTTCTCTTAAATTTTAATTGGTCACTATTATAGATTTCTGGAAATATTAATGAAAAATAATCTTCTGGCTTCTGTGGGCAATGTTAATTCAGATTGGGAGTTGACAAGCCTCAGGCTTTCTTGAACGGAAATCCCTGAGTGACTTCCAATAGCGTAAACTCCTTAAACAAAAGCCTTTGTACTGGTAGCTCTATAGTAAGCAAAAGCACCCATTCTTCATAACAACAGACTCAATGGGGTGACACACAGGTGGCAGTTAACCACCCTGAATTCTTGCATAAAGTTAAGAATAGTCAATTGTTACAGGAAATTTGCAGATGCTTTGGTCATCTTGGTTTATTCTTTAAAATAATCACAATTTGTCTCTGAGTTCCTCTTCCACTTTGATTGATTACCACCTGACACTCATTCGACAATTGATCAGGTGATTCTATCAATGCCACCAACTTCCTTGTCCTTTGTCTGACCTTTCATAAGATTTAATGAATTGTAATTCTGTATAAAAAGGCTGGATAATCTGGAAATAAACAACAAGATAACACTGCCTCCTAGCTACTGTGTCTGCTACCCATAGCTGACTCCTCATCCACCTTCAGGAAACCCTGGATTCTATCTAGGCTGTAGCTGGTCTGTGGCACAACTCTTTTGGTGTTCAGTCATTTGTGTATAAAACATTAAACCTGTTCTTGAGGTGGTCTATGAATTCTAGTGGGATATACTCAAGGTCATACATTGGCTTTCATACACTTCTTTTAATTTTCTTCAGCTTTAGTTTGAACTTGCATGTGAGCAGTTGAGGGTCTGATCCACAATCAGCACCTGGTCTTGTTCTGACTTTTTATATTGAGCTTTTCCATCATTCACAAGGGCTGGGATTTAGCTCAGTTGGTAGAGCACTGCGCTGCAGTCTCTGAGGTCCCGGATTCAATTCCCAGCACCGCAAAAATGGGAGAAGGCTGTGGCAATCCACTCCCAAGGCAATCCCAAAAGAGTCAGCCATTGAAAGCCCTATAAGGGTCGCGATGAGTTGGATACCAACTTGACGGCACCTAACAACAACAACAACAGCAAATCATTCACAAATTTGGCTGATTGAAAAACCAGACATGTAGTATCTCACAGTTGTGGAGGATAGAAGTTTGAGAGTGTCAGTGAGGCCAGCCACCCTCTGAAGCCTCTAGAGAAAACACCTTTCACACTCCTTCCTAGATTCTAGTAGTTCTTGTCAGTCCTTGGCACTCTTCCACTGCAGCTGCAGTACTCCAATCTCTGCCTCCATCTTCACTTAGTGTTTTCCCTTTGCACGTGTCTGATTGTGTCTAAATCTTTTCCTACATATAAAGACATCAATCATTGGATTTGGGGGCCTTTCATAACCCAACATGGCCTTGTCAAACTTAATTATATCTTCAGAGAATCTATTTCCAAATGAAGCCATATTTATAGCAACAAAGATTTAAGACTTAAGTATGTCTTTTGGAGGAAAATAATTCAATTTATAATAGGGATAACTTAATCTTGTTTTCTTTCCTCCTAAAGAAAGCTACTAACAACCACTCACAGTGGTTATACAATTTAAATGAAAAAATTAAATAAGATCAGCCTATCATGTGCATGACACATCCAACATACAATGTGAATTGCTATTGTTTCTTTAAGTCACATCTAGCCATTCCTTTCATTATTTTTATGGATTATTTTAAAACACAAGAGCCAACTTTTTCCCAACATAAAAGTCTTTTAGAATTTTATCCAGTTTAGGTGCTCAAGTATGTACGTGTGTGTGTGTGTGTGTGTGTGTGTGTGTGTGTGTGTGTGTATGCATGTATATGTGTGGCTGAGTACACAATCCTTGTCATGTACATTCATAGATTAGACTTGACACATTTGATGAATAATAGATCAGCCAATAAAACATGTAAGTATGCACCAGCTCCTTTCCCTTTAGCTCACTGGGCCTATTTGTGCTTTCTGTTGGGGAGGGGTAAAGGGAATCAGAGAAAATAGTCTTGCTTCTCTGTGCCCTGAGTTACACACATTAATGGCTTCACGGTAGAGAAGATGTGTTCAGTTTTTCCCACACAATGAAAGGAAATAAGTGCCTTTTCTGGTCTGGACCAAGAGAGTTTTTCCTCCAATAATTTGGAGAGCAGAACAAAAGTATCAATCATTATGTCAGGCAGAATCTCATAAAGTGTTAAAGAAACCAGACCCTGGCTCCTCGGAAGGGAGTGACAACAGAAAGGTAAATTTGATGGAATCCAAATACAGGAATGTTTTTGCTTTGTCTCCACTTGTGACTTAGGAAGCCACCAATCTTGCAAAGATGCCCTGAATCCAGAGTGATGTATAGCCACGGGACAGCAAGAGTGGTATGTTTAGGCTGTTAGGCTTAAAGGAAGTCTCACAGGATAACTGGGGGCATGGAAGAAGGCATCCAGTGACTGCAAAAGGCCTTACAGTTCAAGTAGGAAGAAACAAGTATGTGAAGTAGGACAAGTATCACAGTAGACCCAGTGACCTCACCATTAATTGCACATATTGATAATGATAAACAGGAAGCATCATATCCCAGTTGAGATGGCTCAAAGAGATAGTGGAGGATAAGTATCTCTTACCTACAATGCCCCAAAGCCATTAACCATTGCATGCTCCCCAGCAGCACAGAAGAGGAGAGGAGAAAACTCTAAGCTGACATTCAGACTCATTAATTCATTGAGCTTAAATTCTAAATTTGTAAAAATTTTAAAGCTGAATATATTAAGTAGCCTTTGCTGAGTTTCCTAGATAATGTTTTATAATATCAGTACAATGGAGAACCCAAGATAAAAATTACATTTGTCTAAGAAAAGATGAAGAAAATCATCTTTCTAAACATTGAGTATTGTTTATAAACTTGCAATCAGCCACGCACAAATAAACGCCACTCCTTCCATTCATCTGGGGTACTTAAATTTTTTTCTATTTTTGGCACTTCTGCTTTTTCTTTACAAAAAATCAGTCTTTCCCTGCTATTTTTGTGCATAGGTCATTCATGGCAATAAAATAGTACTCTCAGTTGATAGATCTACTTTGGTTCAATGTTGTAGTAGTATCTAAGGTTCTTAACTCCAGATATCAGAATCCCCAAAACCATGTGGTTTTCCTGCTGCAAGTGTGCATGAAGTTGATAAATCATGGATTATTATAGTGCTACAATTAGGATTATGTAATACTAGCCTGTTCTTACACCCATAGAAGAGGCAGAGAAAGAACAAAGAAAGGTAGGAGAGTGTAGAGGGGAAGGAAGAGTACAAAAGAAAAGAGGGAGGACAGACAGGGAGAAGCTAAACATGCCAAAAAATGTATTTTATAAAGATCTACATATTTGAGGTAGTAGAATAAAATGACCCCACTCCATGCCAACAGTTTGATTTTCTCCTGCATTTAGCTTGAAAGTTAGGAAAACATCATTAGGGAGTAGGAAGTCATTTGGAGATACATAAGATATAATCCCCCTAACTCCAATTCAACAATATGTCTTGAACTTATCACAACAAGACAAGAATTAAGAAGCATCATTTTTCTGAGGTGGATTTATTATTTATTACTTTGCTAATATCTACAACCATTTATTGATCAACTTCCATAAGTCAGGAGCAGTGTAAGGTGCCAGAGATTGGACATGAAAGACATAGCCTATGCCTTTGATTCTAGTGGGCAAAACTTCAACAAGGAGACAGTTGTGATTTAAGATGGTGATTGTCATGATAGGAGCACATGGTACTCTGAGAGGACAAAATAAATGCACCCAATTGCACCCAATTCAACTAAGTAGGGTAAAATTTCAGTTTAAGAAAGTCTAGGTAAATAAATATGTGAAAGATGTGGTGTTAGTATTCTCTATAATCTGTATTAAAAGTAAGAGTCCACCTTAATTCTGGACAAAATGAAGTATTCAATGTAAATATGAGGAAATTTTCTAATGACCTTGATAATAATGTGAAAAATGTAGAAACAGACTTGTGAAATGTGAATTTAAGAAGCAAGAATTTAGGAAGAGAATAATGATGATTATCCTGCTGCCTGCAAGGCAATCACTCTGGGTTTTCTTGAATAAGAAGGCCATGGAGGGAGCAGCCTCATTTGGGGCACCTTGACATTTGTTCTGCTAAATGTCATCTAGACTTGGCAAGGCTCTAACATTCCCTTTCGTTAGCTAGTCACATACTTTAGGAAGAATGTAGCAATATGTAAGAAATAAATGATTCATATATTTCCACCAATGGAAACAATGATTTAAAAATGAAGACAGACTTTAGTAATATTCTTAAATAGGTGGAGATGATTGAATAAAAAACAACTCAAATTTATAATGCCTGACATTATAGACTAATTGGAAAACCACAGGGTTATTGGGAACAAGGAGTTTTATGTTACTGCTGAATAATGGTGAAATGATACTCATCCATTCAAAAAAAATGAAGTTAATGTAGTGAAATGTTGAAGACATGAAAATAGTAATTTTTTTTAATTTATTTTTTCCTTCTGTTTTTCTTTTTCTTTCTTTTTTTTGTTGTGTTTTTGCTTTTCTTTTGTTATTTTGAGACATGGTCTTGCTATGAAGCTCAGGCTGGATTGGAACTTGGAGTGTAGCCCAGGCTGATCCCAAATTTGCAATCCTCCTGCCTCAAATTTCCAAGTGTTTTTCCTTACATGTCTTTTTTTTTCTTTCTTTATGTTTTTCTCCTTTTTCATTTTTTGCCTTGGTAGTTTTTTTTAATGTTGCCTGTTTTCCCATTTCTTCCTAAATTAGTAATAATCAAGAGTAATAATAATCAAATCTTATTCTAGTTAATTCAGACTAATTATCAGCAGAGACAACATTATGTGTTTGAGAAATCTCATTTTAATTTTCTCTCTCAGGGAAAAGAGAAAGACTGTTTCTGGGCCTCTTTGGCTCCCTTCTGACCTTAAAATGTGGATAGGAGTGGTGTACTTCCCCTTTAATCCTCACCTTAGCACTTCTTCACAATCACCTATGCTCTCCCTCCTCCTTTTGTGGCAAACTTAGGGACTACAAATTGAAGATAACAGTGTCTAAACAAGGAAGGGTACTGGGTCCCTCAGTGACTACCTGGAGGAGATCCCCCTAAGGAAAGCAGTTGTACCTGTATATATAGTGATGTGGGTGAGAAACAAACCATTAATGTGCTAAGTTGGTAAGATATGAACTTTTAGTAGTGATTGATATATAACTGTAAACTTCTTCCCATCAATCAGTGAAGGTGACTTGAATTAATAGCTTCAAATAAAAGTGCAAAGTAAAAACACTGAATAAATCTTCCAGTGCTTTAAACATGCAAAAAAACTCAAATATTATTCCATGAAAGTGTCTAAGAATATTTTTGCTTCTGAAAATAAAGAATAAAATAATCCAAAGGAAAAATATAGAAAGTTGGAAGAAGGAAAAAAAATAGTTACTTCATAAAAATAGAAATACTTCATTTAAAAAAGATGGTCAAACTCACTCATTAAGAAAAGATGAAAAGTGCATTGAGATACCATTTCCCATTCTAAGCAAAAAATTAGAAGCAGAAGCTTTCACAGCATACTTTTTCAAAGTAGCTATGGGAAACAGCATTTTTCTACATTGTTAGTGAGATTAGAAATGACACTGTTACTATAATGAGAAATTTGTAAATATCCAGAAAGATTAGATGTCTTTTTATCTTTTGACTTGGGAATCCTATGTCTAGGAATCTATCTCAAAGATATATCACTAAAATATGTATTTTGTTTGTAGAAGGCTATTCAAAGCAGAACTATTTGTAATATCAAAAGCTGGAAAAAGCCAGGAGTAATGGTACATGTTTGTAATCCTAGCTCTCAAAACGCTGAGAGAGGGGGATGTTGAGTTGGGACAGCTTGAGCTGTATAGTGAGTTCAAGGCCAGCCTAGGCTATGTAGTGAAACTCTATCTCAAAAAAACCAACCAGGCAAAAAATGACAAAATAAGAACAACAAAAAGAAAACTAGCAACAACCCAAGTCTGTCAATATGGGACTAGTTAAATGAATGGTGTTGTATCCATCCAAAGGAGAAAAACACAGGCTATATATAGCATCAGTATTAGAAATAAAAATAGAAAGTGAGATGTTAAAAATAAAGTTTTTCAAATAATGTAACTTACAAGGGGAGAAGTAGAGTAGATAGAAAAATGAAAAAAATCAAAACAAAGTTTAAGATCCCCCACACGTCTGTCAGTTTGCCACACTGTGAGGGTTTGAATGTTGTGATAAGGCTGAGAGCTCTGCCACTGTAACCTCAGACATGAGCAAGGTTACCCATGGTGCACAGGTTTTCAGCTGAGCTTCCAGACTAAGACAGACTAGGGAGTAGGACCTGGCGAGACACTCCCAAAACAAATAGCCATTGAAAACCCTATGGATAGCAAAGAAACACTGTCAGATATAGTGATGGAAAATGAGCCCCCCAGGTTGGAAGGCACTCAAAAGACTACTGGGGAAGAGTTGCCTCCTCAAAGGAGAGTCTACCGTGATGACGAAAATGGAGGAAAGCCCCAGGGTGCTCAACTTGCTGATGTGCCATGACTAAAACTGAGGAGAAACAACTGTAAACATCCATTAATAATGGGAACATGGAATGTACGTAGTATGAATATAGGAAAGTTAGAAATCATTAAAAGAGAAATGGAGCACATAAACATTAACATTCTAGGCATCAGTGAGCTAAAATGGACTGGCATAGGCCATTTTGAGACAGATAATCATATGGTCTACTATCCTGGGAATGATAAAGAGAAATGGGGTTACATTCATCATCAAAAAAGACATTTCAAGATCTATCCTGAAATACAAAGTTGTCAGTGATAGAATAATATCCATATGCCTACAAGGTAGGCCAGTTAATATGACCATTATTCAAATTTATGCACCCACCACTAAGGCCACAAATGAAGAAAGAGAAGACTTCTATCAGCTTTTGCAATCTGAAATAGATCAAACATGCAATCAAGACATACTGATAATCACTGGTGACTGGAATGCAAAGGTTGGAAACAAAGAAGAAGGCTCAGTAGTTGGAAAATATGGTCTTGGTAACAGAAATGAAGCTGGAGATCGCATGATAGAATTTTATTAGACCAATGACCTTTCCATTACAAATACATTTTTTCAACATCATAAACGGAGACTATACACATGGACTTCACCAGATGGAACATACAGGAATCAAATTGACTACATATGTGGAAAGAGATGATGGAAAAGCTCTATACAAAATGCCAAAACAAGACCAGGTGCTGACTGTGGATCAGACCATCAACTTCTCATATGCAAGTTCAAACTGAAGCTGAAGAAAATTAGAACAAGTATACAAGAGCCACGGTATGACCTTGAGTATATCCCACCTGAGTTCAGAGACCACCTCAAGAATAGGTTTAATGCATTAGACACAAATGATAGGAGACCAGAAGAGTTGTGGCATGACATAAAAGATACCATTCAAGAAGGAAGCAAAAAGTTCTTAAAAAGACAAGAAAAAAAGAAAAGACCAAATTACATGTCAAAAGAGACCTGGACCTTGCCCTCGAACATCAAGCATCTAAAATAAGTGGAAGACATGATGCAGTTAAGGAACTAAACAGAAGATTTCAGAAGGCAGCTCGAGAAGACAAAAACAAATATTATAATGACATGTGCAAGGAGCTGGAGGCAGAAAACCTAAAGGGAAGAACATGCTCTGTGTTTCTCAAGCTTAAGGAAGTGAAGAAAAAATTCAAGCTTGGAGTGGCAGTAGTGAAAGATTCTACAGGGAAAATATTAAATGATGCAGGAAACATCAAAAGAAGATGGGAAGAATACACAGAGTCATTATATAAGAAAGAATTGGTAGATGACCAACCATTCCAAGAGGTTGCATATGAAGAGGAACCAATGGTGTTGAAGGACAAGGTGGAAGCTGCCTTGAAAGAACTGGTGAAACACAAGGCTCCAGGAATTGATGGGATACCAATAGAGATGTTTCAACAAAGAGATGCATCATTGGAGGTGTTAACATGTTTATGCCAACAGATCTGGAAAACTGCTACTTGGCCAACTGACTGGAAGAGATCCATATTTGTGCCTATTCCCAAAAAAGGGGATCCAACTGAATGTGCAAACTATCAGACAATATCATTAATATCGCACACAAGCAAAATTCTACTAAAGATCATTCAGAAGCGACTGCAGCAGTATATAGACAGGGAATTACCGGAAAATCAAGTGGGATTCAGAAGAGGGTGGGGAACCAGGGACATCATTGCTGATGTCAGGTGGATATTAGCTGAAAGCAGAGAATATCAAAAAGATGTCTATCTATGTTTTATTGACTATGCAAAAGCATTTGATTATGTGGATCATAACAAATTATGGATAACACTTCGGAAAATGGGAATACCAGAACACCTAATTATGCTCATGAGAAGTCTGTACATGAACCAGGTGGCAGTCATTTGAATAGAACAAGGAAACACTGAGTGGTTTAAAGTTGAGAAAGGTGTGCGTCAGGGCTGTATACTTTCACCCTATCTCTTCAATTTATACGCTGAGCAAATAATCCGAGAAGCTGGACTTTATGAGGAAGAACGTGGCATCAAGATTGGGGGAAGGCTCATTATCAACCTGCATTATTCAGATGACACAACTCTCCTTGCTGAAAGTGAAGAGGATTTAAAACAGTTACTGATGAAGATCAAAGATCATAGCCTTCAACATGGGTTATGGCTAAACATCAACAAAACAAAAATACTCACGACTGGGTCAGCTCTCAACTTCACAATAAATGGAGAAAAGATTGAGGTTGTCCAAGATTTTACTTTGCTTGGCTCTATAATCAACACCCATGGAAGCAGCAGTCAAGAAATCAAAAGACACATTGCACTAGGAAAAGCTGTGGCAAAAGATCTCTTTAGAGTATTGAAAAGCAAAGATGTCACATTCAAGAGAAGGTGCGTCTGACTCATGCCATGGTATTTTCAGTTGCATCATATGGTTGTGAAAGCTGGACATTGAACAAGGGAGACAGAAAAAGAATTGATGCTTTTGAATTGTGGTGCTCGGAGACATCTATTCAATATACCATGGACTGCCAAAAGAACCAACAGATCTGTCCTAGAAGAAGTGCAACCAGAGTGTTCCTTGGAAGCAAAAATGGCCAGACTGCGTCTTACATATTTCGGACATGTAGTCAGGAGAGATCAATCCCTGGAGAAGGACATCATGTTTGGGAGAGTGGCAGGTCAATGCAAAAGAGGAAAATCCTCCACCAGATGGATTGACACAGTGTCTGCAACAATGGGCTTAAACATAAATAAGATCGTTTGCTTGGCACAGAATCGGCAAGTGTTTCAATCTGCTGTACATAGGGTCGCTATGAGTTGGACTCGACTCGACAGCACCTAACAACAACAACAACAAGTTTAAGATATATCTGCTTGATTTGGGGACCATGGAAATATTTTACATAATTACAATAATTAATTGAAAATGCTCTTCAAAGATAAAAATTTTAAAATCAACCACAGGAGAAGATAAAATTACAGGGTGATTTTAAAGTATAATAATTTGACTGTACACTTTTAGTGAGATATATACTAAGGATAAAAGAACTTAAAAAATAATGTTTTAATCACAAAGTCTAAATCCCATTTTGCACTAAAATAAATAGCAGTCCTTGAGAAAATGGCTCGATTCTTTAATTTCAAGTTCAGGTTCCATGTCATTTGTCATGTGAGGTCAAGAAGCACATTACTTATTCACTATGCATAGTAAAATGAGTTTAAAATGGTACCTATCTTAAAGAATACTTTTTGACATTAAATGAGTTATCAAAGAAATATACCTGTCCAAATCATGTCTATTTGGTAGGTACTCAATAACAATACAATAATCCTTTAATTTTATTAATCTTCTTAAAGTATCATTTGACAGAATATGTAGGCTACTTTGAGTTAAATATATGTGTCTCTCAGCCACCACAACATTTTGGTGGTGGTGTTTTTTTTAGGTGCCATAGTATGGGGTCTGACTCATAGCAAACCTATGTACCACGGAATGAAACACTTCCTGACACTGTGCCATGCCCGGCACTATTGTCAGTGCTGCTCTGCTATCCCTTCTGGAAACTTTAAAGCTTTGTGGACAGGCTCCCATAGAAACTAGCACTAAACATCTACTTCCTTCTTGACCTGTATTGTTTCATTTGATAGTCTTAATATACACATAAGGTAATTCTTCTTATCTTTCTTTCCTTTTTTCTTCTTATTTTTATTACAAATAAGAAAATAAAGCCTTAGAAAGAGGCTGAAAAACTGTCCTCATTCAGGGTTAGTAAATGACAGAACCAGGATTGAAGTCAGGCTTATCTGACGTTCAGCTCTCTCTAGCACATCGTCACCGCTTTCCAAAGGAAGGCCTCCCATACCTTGATGACTCACATCTGAAGTCCCACTGTCACAAACTTACTCCTATGGCTTACCTCTTTTCCTCTGTTAAAACCCAGATGCCTTTGCAATGACCAGCCATTACTTGGACACACATGTACACACAAAAGATATATTTGTATTCGGAAAATTAAACTTTACGCTCAGAAAATTAAACTTTACACCATAATTCTGTATTCTCTGGATCATTTTCAGAATGTAGAATCATTTTTTTCTCAAGAAAGCTTTTTAGCTTCTTGTGACAGTTGAACAGGAAGAAGTGTTTTTATAATGCCTGATGGTAGAAACACTGGATGATACATTCAGTGAGAATAGCTCTTTTTCAACAGCTTTGGAGGAAGATTCTCCAAAAGAGGGGGGTCTTCAACCCTCAAGCCATAGGCCAAATACCAGCTGAATTTATATCTGTATTTACAGGTATATTTACATGTATATTTATAGCTGCTCCTCATTGCTCACATTACTGCCTGAACTCCATATACTGTCAGATCAGGATCCAACCCCTACCCTCCTGGAAAAACTCTCTTCCAGGAAACAAGTCACTGGTGCCAAAAATGTTGGGGACCACTGCTCCAAAAACCAAAAACCCACAAGATCGTGGGTATAAACTTCATAACAACTCATCCTCGCATACTTCCTCTTATCTTTCTAAAATGCAATTTTGAATCTGAGATTGTCTAAGACACTTACTTCAGCCTCTGGTATCTTTCCAAATGAATAATGAAGAATTGGGGAATCATGATCTCAGTTGTAAAATTAAATCCAATTTTATAATAATTAGTAAAAAAAAATTGGCAAGATAAATCTGAGCATGTTAAAATGCAGCCAGATTTTTTCAATTTTCTGTTTCTAATTTTGAACTCAGGAAAATCAGATGTGATTAGTTGATTCACATTTTCTTAATTACATAAACATTCTTTTTTCATGCAAATATTATGTACCTGATAAAATTTAAAATGGGTAAAATAGGAGGAAAAATGAATTAAATGTAAGAAAAAAAGCAAATGTCATACTTATCATATGATGTGTAGCATAGGAAATGTTTTTGCATGTTAAGAAATGCTATCTTTTATACAAATCATTTATTATTCTAAACATATTTGACATAGTTGATAAAAGTATTTGAATGAGTTATCCATGTTTGAAGCAATTTTAAGGAAAACTAACAGGGGTTGATTATGAAAACAGATCAGTTAAATTTAAAACATTCTGAAAGCTCTAGTACAAAATCCTAGTTATACTTTTTTCCACTGTTAGTATTTTCTATGCATTCTTATTAATATAATTCTAAATTCTTGAGAGAAAAATGAATAAACAATATACAGTGGTTATGTTGTTATTGTTGTTCTTAGGTGCCATTGAGTTGATGTCTGACTCACAGTGACCCTACATACAATGGACAAAACACTATTGTCAGTGCTTCTCTGCTATTCCTAGGGTTTTCAATGGCTTATTGTTTCTTGGGAGTGGGTTGCCAGGTCCTTCTCCCAGGCCTACAGCACCTGCTATTCCCAGGTGGTCTTCTGTTCAAGTGCTAACCAGGTGTGACCCTGCTTAGCTTTGTTACCTGACAGGATCGGATGTCATGGTGGTACAGTTGCAACAACAGTGGTTATGTTGTTGTTGTTGTTAGGTGCCTTCGAGTCGGTATCCGACTCATAGCAACCCTCATAGGGTTTTCAATGGCTGGCTGTTTCAGGATTGCCTTGGGAATGGATTGCCAGGTCCTTCTCCCATTTTTGTGGTGCTGGGAATCGAACTCGGGACCTCAGAGACTGTAGCGCAGCGATCTACCAACTGAGCTAAATCCCAGCCCAACAGTGGTTATAGGAATATCTAAATTAACTTCCATATATACATATGTATACATATATATATATATATATATATATATGTTTACACAAATGTTCAGCTATGATTTTTTAGTTTTCAGAGTATTAATGTAGACAACAACAATGTTGATATTGAGTATGATAGACACAACTCTTTTTTTTCCCCCAGTACTAGGGGTTGAACCCAGGCCTTGTGCATACAAGGTAAGCACCCTACCACTGAGCTGCAACCCCAGTTCCCTTTTTTATTTTTGACTTTGCGACAGGGTCTCAACTTTCACAGGCTACTTCTGGCCTTGAATTCATGATCCTCCTGTCTCAGCCTCCCAAGTAAATGTGGTTATAGACATGTACCACAGTGAATGCTGACAGATACAAATCTTAAAATAGAAGGATAAGGTTGGGAACAACTTTCTGCCACAGAAATGGATAACTTTTTTCAAAACCATGGGTGATTCTGTACCTGATTTCATTTAAAGAACAATCTGATTAATAGAAAAAAGGAGAAGAAGGAAAATACAGACCATTAAAACCCCTGTATCCCATTTTATGAAAATTTTCCACACCACACTACCTTTCTGTTATCCCTCCCCCACCATAAAAATATTACTTGATATTGTGCTGAAAATGCATTTAAAAGAAAATCTTTGAAACAGAAAAAAACATGTCTTTTTCTTGCACAGTCTTGATGCCTTAAGGATTCCATGATTTATGCATTTTCTTCTGGATTATATTTCTGGTTTCAGAGTCAATTTTCAGTATGAATAGCTGAGAAAATTGATTAATTTTATCTATAAGTTAAACTATGCTCTGCCAAAATCACTTGGGAAATAAGATTGTTTCATTAGAATGATATTTTTAGATTCCTTTCTCTAATCATAATCTTTAATAATTAGTTGTTACATAACTATAAAAATAGAATTTAGTACGAGTCTATAAAAGGACACATAGTTTTCTTTTGATGTCTTCTTATTGGGGCTGAAAATACCTATTTATGAGGAATGTGAGGTTTGGATTTACTGTTTGAGGTTAGAGTACAATTGGATGGCATAACATAAGCTTTTGAGGATCTGGAATATCTATTGTAAGGGAATGGTTCTCAGGTTACTTGGTTTAGCAGAGAAAGTGGAATCATCTGTGCCTACAACCCTGGGCCTATCATTATACTTCTAGTGCTTCTTGCTTCTGTCGACTTATTTGTAGGAATCCTATGACATTCATGACCTTCTGAGGTCCCAAAAGACTTCTCATCCAGCCTGTTATTTTACAGGAACATAGGTCTAATAGAATCTATCCTATGTTTTGTTCATAAATTTCCATATTGTAGCCATGAACTCAACTTTACACAAGAGAATAAGTAATTTTTTTCATATACTTTTCAGTAATTTCTTAATTTTATCTTCCTTTTCCAATATAACAAATAGTTCCATTATTTCCTAGGTCAGTTTGGATCCCTGAAGATAAGTATTAGACTTTATGAAATCTGGCTTTGATGCATACTTTCCTGCTAAAGTGGAGTTAAGACTATGTGAAAGTGGAAGCTATGCCAAAGTGACTTTTTAAACAATGATAGGGATAAGACATTTCAATGATATAAAAATAGAGCCAGAATCTGAGTGGGAGAGAGGGATACTTGGCACTGACACAAAATGTGTTAGGGAATCTTGTACACAGTGAGAGAAGAGGCTCCCTCCACAGTCAGAATCAGTTCCTGCTGTGGTCTTCCAAAAGATTTTCTATTTCTATTCTACCATCTGCTTCCCTCTCCTATCAACTTTTTCCTGCATCCGATCCAACTCATCATCTTTCATTTTTCCAAACATTTGTCCATTTTCATCATTGTACATGCTCTATCACCTTACACTTTCACTTTATTCCTGCCTCCTGTTTTCTACCTGCCCCTTCTCTTTCACAATAGCAGAATGTCTTTGATCATGTCACCAAGAAGCTGACTTTGACATGAGGATTTGCATGCAGGAGGTTTTTCCAGGAGTCTTTTCTGGAAAACATGTATAAAGGAAAGAAAATTGTAGCACTGAGCAGAAAGGGAAATTGGACTTTGACATAGTTGTAACAGAGGTTCCAGAAAGTCACCTAAGATGAGATGGGGCCGGTAAAATCTTTATTATTGTACTCTGTAACACAAGACATCAAGTTTTTGTATCTTAGCCCATCCTCTGCACCAGTCATTGCATAAATGAAGGTGAAAGAATGGTGGTAAATCATGTCAGCTATCGTTGCTGTAGCAGAAAAACCAACTGAAACAAACTTACAGGGGAAGTGGTTTATTGGGAGCTCACATTTAGAGAATCAGTCTATAATGGCAGCGGGGCCTGTATGAGATCACCTCATGGCATGGTGGGCCAGGAAGAAAGGGACCTGGGCTGTGGGTCCAACGTAAAAACCTCCAAAGGTCCACACTCACAGAACTACTTCCACCAAAGGATCACCTACCAAAGTTCCACAATCTCCCATGACAGCTCCATCATCTGGGGATCCAATGTTATACCACAAAACTTTTGGAGGGAGACTTTATATTCAAACCATGACAAACCATGACCTTGGGCATACAACTCTCTTCTGCCAAGAGAAATTCACAGAAAGAATTTATCTTCTAGTACTCTATTATTTGAATGTGAATCACTAAGTTCAGCCTATATTAGAGGAATAAGTTCTATCTCCTGCAGAAGTTATTTGGAATATTTCTATAAGGGAGATTTGTCAAATATCCTCAATTTATTTTTTGTGCCCTCCCACTGGAAAAGGCTGCAAAATGTTGGAAGTTTCATTCCCATATGGTATTTTGGGAGGTTCTGGAAACTTCAGAAGGTGGGCCTTAGCTGGAGGAAATTGATTGCTGTGAGTGGGTCCCTGAGGCTACCTTATCCCTAACCCCCTTCTCTCTCTCTCTCTCTCTCTCTCTCTCTGCCTCCTGTCTTCCATGAAGTGAACAGCCCTCCCTTATCACATGTTCTCACTGCCATGATGTTCTGCCTAAGCATATGAGGCCATGAAAGCATGGACTGAACCGTCTGAAACCATGAGCCAAAATAAATATATCCTTCAGAGTTGCTTATGTCAGGTATTTGGTCACTGCAAAGCAAAAGTAACTAATACACTCAGCCATTTGTATATTTCAGTAGTGACTTCTGTATGTTTATTTTATATTTTGGAATATAAAACAGTACTATGCAATTTATTTGGTTACTCAATTACTTCCAGCTTTAGTCACCGGGAGCTTTTTTTGTTTGTCTTCTTCATCTTTTTGGCATGACAATACCATTTTAATTTTTGAGCATTTTCCTGTTTTCAGGTGTTATAAGATATGGCAGACATATCATGTGTTTCCTCTACCCTAGCTTTGGAATCAGCCATTTCTCCAAGGATCTCTGACTTCTTTTATTCTAAAAAGATATTTGGAAGGCTTCTCAGTGTGTGCTCAGTGCTACTGCCATAAAACCACTTCTAAGTCTTCTCAGTGGGTAGAGCAAAGAAACATATGTATGTATACATACATATGTGTATGCATATGTACTTGTGTATACATAAGCCTATAATCATTTTGTATCTATTTGCTTGTATATAAATTAAACAAAGTTCATATTGAAGCCACTAGAATTCTGCTCTACTGGATTCAGTCTAACTTTCCTCCCTTGTTTTTCTCTTATTTCCTCTCCAACAGTGAGAGATCTAGCTTTCTATACCCACCATCTATTTATTTATTTGTTTAGCTACAGGATACATGTAAAATAAGTTTAGAATTTATAATCATAAAGTCCAGTAAGAAACAAATTTATCAAATAAAGTGCAGCCTTTATGTACATTTCCCTTTGTTTTATACATATAGTTTTTAGTCAAAATATTTTCATGCAAAGTTGTATAACTCAGCTCCATTTTTTCCTACCCTCTTTGGTGAGATCATGTCATATATTGGTAATGTTGTTAGACTTATTTTGCAGTCTGTATTCCATCACAGGATTCTCAATGTCTTTTTTGACAGATGATTGCAGTTGTGTCATGCCATTCCAGTAAAAGTGAAGGACATCTTAATCTGAAGCTCTCCAGAAGCCAGTTGTATGGAAAAACTAAGTCAAGTCCTTGCTCATGGATATGCACATGCATACTCTTATGAGTGTCTGGGTCTTCTGAGAAATAGACATTAGTATTTTAAGAAATGTGAAAATATTTTACTGGGGGAAAACTTATATTAAAAGGAATTGGGGAGGATCTGGGAAAGGCTTCAAAGATGAGAGATTGAGGTACAAATCCAATCCCAAGTGAAGGAGAGAGGAGAAAAGGTCAGGTAGAAACATCTTAGTTTGCCAAGCAGTGTAAGAAAAGTTTGTCAAAGCCATGGGATATCTCAAACACAAATCAAGTTATAAAAGAACCCCATGTCTACTTGGAATAAATTTGCTTTAGTTTCCCCAAAGCTCTCCATTATTGGAGGAGAGAAAGAGTAAGCATGGCCTTGTCAGTGGACTTCATAGCTCAGCCGCGGGCCCTTAATCTACTATACTCCTGCAGCAGTATGAAGTCTGTTAGGTCCCTGCTCATGGTTACCTCAACTCCCCTGAAATATCCAGAAGGACTTCAATATGGTTCAAATATATACATACATACATTTTTGTTTGTTTGTTTTTGAAGTACTGGGGGTTGAACACAGGGCCTTGCACTTGGATGCTTTGTAAGTGCTGTGCCACTGTGTTGCACCCCCAGCCCACTTTTTTAACTTTTTTTTTTGAGACAGGGTCTCGCTAAATTTCACAGACTGCCTCTGGTCTCGAACTTGCGATCTTCCTGCCTCTGTTTCCCAAATCGCTGGGATTACAGGTGTGTGCCACCATGCCTGGCTTGGTCCAAATATTTTATAATAAGAATGCTTTTATATGTTAAAGAATTCCGAAAGGATCTGGAGAAAATGACAGAAAAGGAAGCACTAGGATTTTTTCTTCCCGTCTAAATTATTCTGGCATAATCAGTGTAATACAACTATTTTGTAACTCTGGAGTCTATTTGAAAGCTTATAATTATCAATAGGAAAGATTTTCAAAGTAAATTGTGATTAATTTCAGTTCTCAGCACAGTAGCAGCTACCCATCCCCTACCCTTCTGCCATGTGACAATCAGCTGTGTATGTATTTCTACAGCGGCTTGCATGCAGCTGGTGAGAATAGGGAGCAAAAAGGACACTGGCTTCCAAATGTATTGGATCTGTACTCTGATCTCTGATTGCTGCTTCTAATCACAGAAGTGCAAAGAGAGATGTGGCTTTTGTAGCACTTTGCCTCAGGGTTGCTACACCCACCCTTCTCGCTAAAGCAACTTCCAAGGGATTTAAAAATGAAGCAAGCACTCCTTATTTCCTTCTCTTCATTTTTTCTTTTTCTCCTTTTGTTATCTAGATATTAAAAACTTGAACTTTCTAAAACTGCTTTAATGGAAAAAATTGGAAAATGATCATGTGAGCCCAAGAAAAGATATACACTAAGAAAAGATTTGGAAAGGCTAGAATTTATACCTCAGGCTGCTTTTTAGCAGAGATACAACCTCCAGTAATAAAAAATACAAAACAAGAAAGTACAGCAAACTCTGGGGAAGGGGGAGAATCTGACTTCAGAGTTACCATATGATTATTGGATTCAAATGCCTAATTTTCAATAAAAAATTACAAAGCATGAAGCATGTAAAAGAAAACAGGCAAATGTGATCCACTTAAGCACAAAAATTAATCACCAGACTTGTATAGGTTTCAGATATACTGAGATAAGCATATTATTATGAGTAAAAAAATCTTCAGAGGATTCTGGGAATAACTTATGGAAAACCTACTAGACAAGGGCTTTAAAACAACTCTCTCAAAGGTGCTCAAAAAAATAAAGGAAGACATGGAAAAAGTAAAATAAAAAATGGAACAATATTGAAAGAAATAGAAACTGATAAACCAAAAATAAATTATAGATCTCAAAAATAAAATATGTTAAAAAATAAATCACTAGAGGAGTTCAAAGACACATTTAAGTAGGCAAAGAAATGATCAATCAAATTGAAGATAGAACAATGGAAATGAACAAGTTTGAGGAATAGTAAGATAAAAGATTGAAGTAAAGTGAAGACAGTCAATGGAAACTGTTGGGCATTATCAAGTAGACAAATATATGCATTATAGTGTTACTAGAATCTGAGGTTTGTAATACTCATTACTCTACTGAAGACACAGGAGGCAGAAATTAGTAGAAAGCAACAGGCTTGTTCAGTGTCACTCCTGAAGAAGTTAGAGGAGACTCGCCATTTCAAATCTCTATTTCAGGGGTTTTTAGGGCACAAAAAGCTTTTATGGGAGGAGAAAAAGGGAGCTCAGGAAGATAATGAGTACGAAGTCCATGCCCTGGGTGGGGGCTTCATCATCCAGATATGTATCTTCTTTCCTCTTCTCCAAGAGGACATCAAAACAGATTTTACTCTCTTTCAGTTAGTTACCCAAAACCTGAGCAAAGGTTTCTCTTCAGCAAAAGAGATTAAGGAGGGACAGAGGCAAAAAGAAGGGGATGGAGTAAGGGGCAGTTTCAAATGAACCAATATGATAGTGGGAGTTCCAGAAGGAGAATTAGGAACAGGGGAAGATCATAGAAAAAGAGCATACTTTATGAAAAAATGGCTAAAAACTTCACAAATTTAATAGAAGACATAAATATAAGACTCTAAGAAGCTCCATGAACTCTAAGTAAGATGAACTCATAGGGACCTGTGCCAAGATACTCTATAGTCCAACTTTTGAAAAGCAAAAGCAAAGTAAGAATCTTGAAAAGTAACAAGAAAGAAATGTCTCTTAACATATAATGGAATCAAAATAAGACTGTTAGCACATTTATCATAAAAAACAGGAGGACAGGAGGTGGTGGACTATAACAGTCAAAGTATTAAAAAGTAAACAGAAACATACAAACAAAAATTTTTGTTCACCAGTATCCCAGCTACTTAGAAGACTGAGATAGGAGATTTGCTTCAGCTTAGGAGTTCAAGACCAGCCTGGGTAACATAGGAAGACTCCTCTTAAAAAGAAAAAAAGAAAAGAAAAGAACAACAGCAATACTGGCAATCGAGAATTTTCTATCTGGCAAAAATAATCCTTCAAAAGTGTCGGAGAAATAAAGACTTTCCCATATAAACAAAAGCTGACAGTTTGTTAACACTCAACCTGTCTTGAACAAGGAGTCATATAAGGTGAAATGAAAGAGCACTACAGTCATAAAAAATGACAAAATACTTAGGTATTCACTTGAGCAACAAAATGAAAGACATACAGTGAAAACTACAAAATATTGCTGAAAGACATTAATGAGAACAAAACATTAGAAACATATTGTACGTTCTTGGAGCCAAAGACTCATTATTAAAATGCCAATGCTACTTAAAACAATCTGTAGATTCAATGCAATTCCTATCAAAATCTCAGTGATTTTTTTCAGAAATAGAAATAATATTTCTATTATTCATGTAAATACTCTATGCAAATATCCTAAAATTCATGTGGAATCCCAAGGAATCTTAAATAGTTAAAACAAATTTGAAAAAGATTAACAAAACAAGACTCACATTTTCTGAATTTGATGCTTACTACAAAGCTACTATAATAAAAAAAAAGGTACTAGAATAAAGACAAACATAGCTCAGTGGAATATAATAGACAACCCAGAATAAAACCCTTGCATAGAAGTTCAAATAATTTTTGACAAGGGTATCAGGACCATTTAATGGAGAAATTTTTTAACAAATAATGCTAGAAAAACTGGTTATCCACATGCAAAAGAATGAAGCTGGGCCCTTAGTAATACCATGTACAAAAAGCGACTCAAAATAAATCAACGAACTAAATTTAAGATCTAAAACAAATTCTTAGAAGAAAATATAGGACAGAAGTTTCACCATGGTGTATTTCATAGTGATTCCTTGCATATGATGACAAGGCATAACAAAGGCAACAACAGAACAAAGTAACAAAGAAAAAGTAGATATAGTGGACTTCATGAATTTAAAAAATTTGTGCATCAAAAGACATTATCAACAGAGTGAAAAGGTATTCCATAGAAATGGAGAAACTGTGAATCATATATTTGATTAGAAATTAGTATCTAGAAGACATACAGATATCCTCAAATAGAACAACAAAAACAAAAGCAACCTAATTTAAAAAAAGGTAAATCTTTTGAATAGACATTTCTCCACTAATGACATGTAAATAGCCAATATGTACATGAAACGATGTATATCGTCATCAATCATAAGAGAAATGCAAATTAAAATCACAATGAAATCTTCTTCACACTCATTAGTATACTCTCACCAGGAAATAACAAGTGTTGGTGAGGATGTTAAAAAAAGTTAGCCTTGTCTACTATTGGTGGGAGTATAAAATTGTAAAATAACTGTGAAAACATGGTGGTTCTTCCAAAAATTCAACATAAAATTATTCTATGATCTAATAATTGCACTTTTGGGTATATACCCAAAAGAATTGGCAGTAGGATCTCAAAGAGATATTTTTCACACCTATTTTCATAACATTATTCATAATAATTATAATATGGTAACTGGCAAATAAATGGATAAATAAAATCTTGGGGGATATTTTGTTGGGTGAAAAAATTCAGTCACAAAAAGACATATAGTGAATGAGTTCATTTGTATGAGATAGTATTGCTAAAATCACAGAGACAGAAATTAGAAATAGTGATTGCCAGTAGCTGGGGAAGGAAGAATGGAGAGTTATTATTGAATGGTTACAGAGGTTCAGTTTTACAAGATGAAAAATCATGAATTGGATGGTGATGAAAATTGCATAATATTATGAATGTCCCTAAACCAGCAAACTGTACATTTAAATATAGCATAGAAGAAAAATTGTATGTTACATATATCTTACCGCAATAAAAGAAATTGAAAAACCCTTAGCATTGATGGCAAAATTTATTGTACCTAATTTTTTTTTAATTGCCAGAACTTGGAGGTTGAACCCAGGGCATCTCACTTATTTTGCAAATACCTCCCTACTGGACTGCACTTCCAGCCAGTTTTTAATTTTTATTTTGAGGTCTCACTAAGTTAAAGGCTGCTTCTAGCCTCAAACTCACAATCCTCCTGCCTCAGCTTCCCAAGTCAGTGGGATTACAGGTGTGTACAACTGCACCCAACTTATACTTAAGCTTTTAAAAGAGAGAACAATGAGTTGATTTTCAGGACATAGGAACCTACCACCTAGTGCAAGAATAAACATGCAGTCAGTTCTTCAACAGCATATGAAACTATTCAGCAAACAGCTCTTACTGATTGTCTCTGGGGCTATGCAAAATCTTATTTCTTTTTCTCATCTATTTTACCCTACCCTTATATGCTTTTGGAGCTTAGATTTTTGTTTAGGGAAAACACATATAATTGACAAAGGAGAAGGTCCCAAATGATAAAATGATTCAGAGAATGCACACTAGCACACTAGTATATTTAAATATACTGATATATATGTATGTATGTGCATATATAAATATATATATATATACATGTTTTCTAGAGATTCTAGGAAATGAATGTTTTCTAGAGATTAATAAAGAAGAATCTTCCTGCAAATTTAATATCTATAGAAATGGAGAGTGTAATTATATAAATATATAACTCTAACTTAACTTTTCAGATTTTGTTACTGAAGAGCTAAGAGTTTTATGCATTTTATGCAAAATATTTTTGAATAAATTGTCCAATTAGTAACTTCCTTTTTTATTGTTCTACTTCCACTAAATCAATAGCATTTTTTGTCTTGAATTCACATCCCTTCATTCCCATATTTCTGGAATGAATGAGCCACATCAACTCAAGACTCGCTGACTATAAATCTTTCACCTTTAAAAATAAAATAGGGCATAACTCTCAATTCCTCATCCTAAATCCAAAACTTTATTATTTCTGGCAGTCACAAATAGTAGTTTTAATTGCTATGCCAGGAGCAATAGTTTCCAGTAATATGGATGAGGCCAGCTAAGTTTTGCTGTTTTCTTTACTTTAAAATATTTTTTCAATGTCTCAAAAAGATAGGACAGGACTAAAGATCTACATTGGGAGAAGGACCTGGTAGCCCACTCCCCCCCAAAAATCTGTCATTGAAAACCCTATGAATAGCAGAGAAGCACTGACAACAGTATTTTACCTGTTGTACATAAGGTCACTATGAGCCAGAACCAACTTGACAGGATCTAACAACAACAAAGATTTACATGTTAATTGTCTCTCATATTTGCATCATTCTGTTTGCAACAAAATAGGTGAAAGATATAATAGATAATACATAATAGACACCTGCACAGAAATACATTGTAAATGTGAGATTTATTATCCTTCAACTCTAAGGTAAGAATAAAGCTTATGAATAGAATAGCTAACATTTTGAAATTTATACATATTGTGAGAAAAAGAATACAGAAGCTTTGCATATAATATTGATGGATATAAATTAAGCTTACTGATACCATAATAAATTTCCTTCTAATTTTAAATTTCAAGCTGTTCAATATTTGCTGTGAATCATAAACTTTTCCTAACTTTAATATTTCATTAGCTAGAAATATTGGCATTAATTCAA
Source organism: Pedetes capensis (assembly GCA_007922755.1). Classification (NCBI taxonomy): domain Eukaryota; kingdom Metazoa; phylum Chordata; class Mammalia; order Rodentia; family Pedetidae; genus Pedetes; species Pedetes capensis. The sequence continues at coordinate 60,960 of VMDO01004944.1, read as the reverse complement.
TGTTGTTTAAGTAACCATAAACATTTAAAAACATTTTGTATCTATTTATATGATAGGTTTACATTCAGAAATAAAAGAGATTTCAAATGGTGCTTAGATTATATTTTCCAGTCACGTTTTCTCTCCAGTCAGAAGTTCTGTCCTTCTTGATTTTGGAGGAAATGATTTCAGTTATTCTCAATTGGCTACTACACTGTTAGTTATCAATTTATCATATTCAGTCTTTATTATGGTGAGGTATGATCCTTCAGTTCCTAGTTTCATCAGGCCTTTATTCATGAAGAGTTGTTGAATTTGGTCAAAGTTTTTTCTACATATGTTGAGATAATTGTGTGATTTTTGTCATTGATTGTATTATGCACTGCATTACATTTATTGATTTGCATATGTTGAACCATCCTTGCATTCCTAGTATGAAACTAACTTGATTATGGTGTGTGATCTTTTTACAAGTATAATTGAATTTGGCTTGCAGAGACTTCACTGATAATTTTTGCATCTATGTTCATCCATGTTATTGATCTGTCTTTTTTTCATTTTTTGTATCATTATCTAGTTTTGGTATCAGGGTAACACTACCATTTTTAGTATTAGTCTGGAAGCATTCCTTATCTTTCCATTTTGTGTAATAGTTCTATTTTGTATAATAGTTTGTGGAGCATTGGTATTATTACTTCTATAAAGGTTTTGTTGAATTTAGCAGTGGATTGGATCAGCATGGGCTTTTTGTTTGTTTGTTTTATTGGTTATTTGGTATTTGTTTTTGTTTCTTGGTGGAAGATTCTTTATTACCACTTCATTTACATTGTTCATTATAGATATTCTCAAGTTTTCATTTTCTTTTGGTTCAGGTTTGATAGATCATATGTGCCTAAAATTTATCCATTTCTTCTAGGTGTTCTTATTAATTGGAATATAAGTTTTCCAAATATTTTGTAATATTCCTGTGGATTTCAGTGTTATAATATCCTCCTTTTTATTTCTAATTTGATTGATTTATGTCTCCCTTTTCTTTCTTTTAGTTACTTCAATTAAGAATTTATTAATCTTATCTTTAAAAAGAATCAACTCTTTAAACTGGGCCCCATGGCACATGCCTGTAATCCCAGCAACTCCGGAGGCAGAGGCAGGAGGACCACAAGTTCAAGACCAGAGGCAGTCTGCGTAATTTAGCGAGACCCTGTCTCAAAAAGTAAAAAAATGGGCTGTGGGTGCAGCTCAGTGGTCCAGCACTTGCAAAGCACGCAAGTGCGAGGCCCTGGGTTCAAACCTCAGTACTGAAAAAAAAAAAAGAAAAAAGAAAGAAAAGAAAAAAAAAAGAATCAACTCTTTGTTTCATTGACCCATTTATTTTATTATTCTTTTGGTTTCCATTTCATTAATTTCAGCTCTGATCTTTATTATTATGTATTTCCTTCTACTAATTTTGAGTTTGTCTGATTCTTGCTTTTCTAAGAATGAGGTGGCTCTTTAGGTTATATGTTTGAGATATCTCTATTTTTCTAATACAAGTGTTAATAACTGGGAACTTTCCTCTTAGAACTGCCTTTGCAGTATCCTGCAGGTTCTTGTTAATGTTCTCATTTTCATTTGAGTCTTAGAAGTTTTTAGTTTCCACTCCCCCCATGTCTTCAATGATCCACTGATCACTGAAAAGCATATTGGACAATCTCTTGTGTTTGTATAGTTTCTCTTGCTATTGATTTCTGATTTTATTCCATTATGATATAAAAATCATTTTAATATCTTGTATTTGTGAAGACTCGTTCTATGGCCTAAAATGTAATGTATTTTGGAGAACATTTCATGAGCTGCTGAGAAAAATGTGTATTCCAGATGCTGTTGGATGCAATATTGTGTTGATGTCTGTTAAATCCATTTTATCCATGGTACAGTTTAACTGTGAAGTTTCATTAATTTTTTGTCTGAATGATATATCTATTGATGATAGTAGGGCATTGAAAACTCTCACTACTATTGTTTCTGTACATGTATTTCGCTTTATACCCAGTAGTATTTGCTTTATGAAATTGGGTGCAACAATGTTCAGTGAATATATATTTTATTTGTTATAGTTTCTTGATGAATTGTTCCTTTTATTAGTATGGAATAACTTTATTTCTTCTGACTAGTTTTGGATTGGCATCTACCTTGTCAGATATGAGTATGGCTACTTCAGCTTGCTTTCAGATACCATTTGATTGGTATATTGTTTTCCATCCTTTCACTTTCAGTCTGTATGTTTCACCAGTTACGTGTGTTTCTTAAAGACAACAGATGGTTGGATCTTGTTTTTTAATCCCATCAGCCAGCCTGTATCTTTTAATTGGGGAGTTAAAACCAGTTGTGTTTTGGGTTATTATTTTGTGGTATGGGCTAATTCCTGTAATATTTTTCTCTGATTGATCAAAGTACTCTTTGTTCTTTTTCTTTTTCCTGTCTTAGAGGTTTCCTGGTTAACTGAGATATATACTTCATTCTTTTCAAATTTTTATTTGTTTATCTGTTCTTCTCAGCCTGTAGCCATAGCCCTGTGGCATTTGATCCGGTCAGATCTCAGAAGCCAAGCAGGGTCGGGCCTGGTTAGTACTTGAATGGGAGACCAGCTGGGAACACCATGTACTGTAGGCTTGGGAGACAGATCCAGCAACCCACTCCCAAAAATCAATCTGCCATTGAAAACCCTATGTACAACAGAGAAGCACTGACAATAGTGTTTCGCCTGTTGTATGCAGGGTCCCTATGAGTCAGATACCGATTGGACGGCGCCTAACAGCAATTCTTCTCATGAAATTTATTCTTTCCTGAGTACTCATAATTATGAATATCTTCCTTCCTCTTCTCTGTGTAGGATTTCTGTAACTATCTTCTGCAATGCTGTCTTGTTGTTTGTTGTCGATCCTAGTAGGATTTACAATGGCTGAATTTCTTTGGTAGGGGGGTTGCTTTGGGAATGGATTGCTATGTCCTTCTACTATTTGTGCTACTCTTTTCTCTCTGAGGCAATGCAGTCTTAGGGGTTATAAACTGTTCTAGTATATACTTACCTTGTTGTTGTTGTTAGGTGCTGTCAAGTCAGTATCCAACTCATAGCAACCCTCATAGGGTTTTCAATGGCTGATTGTTTCAGAATTGCCTTGGGAGTGGATTACCAGGTCCTTCTCCCATTTTTGCGGTGTCAGGAATTGAACTCAGGACCTCAGAGACTGCAGCGCAGTGCTCTACCAACTGAGCTAAATCCCAGCCACACTTACATTGGAAGGATTTATTTCACTTTTGAGGGTTTTCTTTCTCAGTACTAGAGTTTTGAACTCAGGTCCTTGTGCATGCTGGGCAAGTACTCTACCAATGAGCTGCACAAGCAACACATTACTTTTTTTGAAACAAAATCTTGCTAAGTTGTACAGGATGCCTTTGCTATCAAACTTGTGATCCTTCTACCTTACTCTTCTGAGTCACTGAGATTACAGGCATGCAGTATGTTACCTGGTTTCACCTTTGATTTAAAAGTATACCTTTCCTGGATATTGTACTAGTGGATGACAGTTATTTTCTATTAGGGTTTGAAATATATCTGTCCATGCTTTCCTAGTTTTTAGAGTTTTTGATGAGAAGTATGATGTAATTCAGATGACTTTGCCTTTGTAAGTAACTTGGTACTTCTCTCATACAGCTTTCAATATTATTTCTTTGTTCTGCACCGTAGAAATTTTAATCATAATGTTGAACAAAGGATCTCTTCTGCTCATGTCTATTAAGGGTTCTAAATGCCTCCTATGCTTGGATGTCTGAACCCTTTCCTAGATATTAGAGATTTTCTGTCATAATTTCATTAAATTTGTTAGTTTGTATTTCAGCTTTCCTCAACCTGAAGGATTCTTAGCTTTAGTCTCTTGATTGTGTCCTAGAGTTCTTAAATTGTAGTCATGTTTTCTTATTGCTACCTGAATATAATAATTCCTCAATCTTGTTTTCAATCCCTGATATTCCTTCTTCCACTTGATGTAGTATATTAGTGATGCTTTCCTTGAGTTTTTATTTGATTTATTGAGCTTTTTATTTCTAAAATTTCCTTTTCTTAATTTGTTTGTTTGTTTTCAGAATCTCTTATTCTTTGCTAAATTTTTCATACAAGTTGCTTAATTTCTTATCCATGTCTTGGATTGGCTTCCTTACTTTACTCATCTGTATATCTGAATCTCCTTTGAGGTCACTGATCAGTTTTAAAACAAAGTTTTTGAATCTTTCTCTAGCATTTCAACTCTTTCAGTATCTTGGATTTTCTTATTGAGGGGTTATGAACTTTTGAAGAGTTATATTGTCTTGGCCTTTTTATGGTTCTTATTTCTATGTTGCTATTTGCACATCAGTTGGGTTAGAGTCCTCTTCTGGTTTTATATGGGGTCCTCGTGGTGGGAAGATTTCTCTTTAGGTTTGTACCCTCACTATCATTCAGAGCAGAGAAAGCAGATTATACTAACAATATCAGCAATTCAAAAACAAACAATATATTTAAATAAGATTAAAAGAAATTGGAAACAACAACATCATCCCCAATAAGGTTTGAAAAGAAAAGAGGTAGGATACTTGCAGGGTATACTAAGAATTTAAATTTTAGTATAGATAAGGTCATTAATAATTAATAAAAAGAAGTGTGAAAAGGAAAACAGAATAAGCAAGACAAGAAAGAAAGAAAAAACACATGGGAGGAAGGTATGAGAAATAATGGTGAGGAAAAACAAAACAAATACAGAGAAACACAAAATAATTTTTTAAAAAATCTGGTCAATATTTATTCCCTGCTGAGAAGACAGAGAATGAAAATACTTCACTTTCTAACTAGGATTGTTATTTTGAAACTTACTTGGTACTGAGTATCAGAGGGATATTGAGTCATTTTCTCTGTGAAATCCAAACAGGATAGAGCAGAAAGGATAGTCAGCAAGCTGAATCACACACTGCCTTGCCTGCCTGGAGGTATGTGCTCCTATGATCACTTCTGTGCTGAATTCCTGCCAGTGTTCTCTGTATTCAGGTCCATGGTCAAACAAATATACGAGCTTCCCTCAAGCTGCTCCTACCAGCTAACCTGGTAAGATGCAACCTCACACCAGAGTCATTCTGCCAATGTGGACATGGGCATGAGAAATACCCAATCAGTAGCTATGTTTCCATTAAATGTCTTTGGGCTTTGAGCATGTAGCAAACAGTCAAACTAAAGTAATCTGGGCTGGTGGGGTGAGGCATACTGTCCCTGCTTCAACTCACATATAGCTAAACTTTCTCTCCTTCTAAGAGGTTGGGCCACCATTTTTCCAAATGGGTATACCCCCCACTTCATTCTGCAGCATGGCCCACCCTTCCCACCACATGGACTTGTGTCAAAACTCTGCATTCAACTCACAACTAGTAGCCCACACTGATTCTCAGAGTGGTCACTAGCTTAGTCAGTGGAGAGGGAAGGCCTTTAGGACTTGAAAATACAAAACTACAGGGACTTCCATTCCCCCTGGCTGAAAGGTTTGACTGTAAAACTTCTCTCAAGATGATTCATCACCACAGCATCAGTGGGTATAATGAGAAGTGCAGGAAGCCCCTTCTGTAGTGTCTGCTTAGGGTATGAATCAAAGACCTCCCATCTTAAACTGCATTTTTGCATTGTGCCAGATTGTGTACCTGTGTGGCTCAAGGAAGTATTCCTTTTCTCTGCTGCTAAAAGCTCTATCAAGTTGGATTCTTCCCCATCTCTACAATTTGCATAGCATGTGATGTTAGAGTCTATTGTCCCTTTTACAAATCTAAAGTTCCATATTCCTAGATTTCATCTGGTCCGTAACTGCCACCTGTTTTCTGTTGTACTCATGCTTTTGCTTAACAGTCACCTTTCCTGAAGCCATGCATCCAATGTTTTGTTTCAGATTCATGGAGACTCAGGAAAGTGCTGGGAATCTAATTCAACATCTTCTCTACCATATTCATTTACTTTAAAAGTAATAATTAGTTTTTCTAACTGTATAATATTAAAATATTTATTACGCTAAGTAACAAATTTCTTCACTCAAAAAAATCTGCCTTTGAATATTAAAAGATGACTCAGCAAACATTTTGATCAGAGACATTTTCAAACAAAGAGCAAAAGAACAAAGTAAAAAAGAAAAAAGAAAAACATCAAATATTGGGAGAATAAGCGATGAAAGTAAATCAAAGTCATTTCAAGAAAGTGTTCTTTAGCTAAGATTATATATGTTACAAATAAAATTAAAGGATCATGACTTTCCCCATAAAAATATATACCCATGGTCTATAAACATAATTTGAAATTTGTGACAACATGGAAGTTTCAACTTTTAGGTGATTGATGTTGTGAGGTGCCACCAAGTTGGTGTCCAACTCATAGCCACCCCACATGCAAGAGGCGAAACACTATTGTCAGTGCTTTTCTGCTATTCATAGGGTTTTCAATGGCTGATTGTTGATTGGGAGTGGGTTGCCTGGTGTTCCCAGGTTGTCTCCCATCCAAAGTACTAACCAGGCCTGACCCTGCTTAGCTCCTGAGCTCTGAAGGGATACCACAGTGGTATGGCTGCAGGCTTTAGGTGATAGTAGTAATTTATATTTGTTTAAGAAATAGTACAGTTATGGAAGGCTGCTGGTGAGGATAGGAGAGCTTAGAAAACCTTTTTGACACAATCCAGGCTTCCTGCCTCTAAGGGTCAGAGGCAGCAGCTACCTTCAGAAGGCAGCAAAGTAGACAGAGACCTCACACATACGGGAATATAGAGACCAGCAGATAAAACTCAGCAGCTACTCAAATATTAGTATCCAGGCCATTCTACATTCAAAATAAAAAACAAATTGAGACCTTCCTTACTTTTGACTGCTAGTAGTTAGGCTACCAGTTATAAAGAAATATCTAGTGTCAGAAAGGTGTTTAAATTACAAGTCCTGTTAAAATTATTGTTTTGAATCCCCTGTCATTTGAACCAGAGGCCAACCAAATCTAAGTAGCAACTAATGAAAGCAGACTCAGCTCACCTTCAGTATAGATTGACTCAGCATCACATCCCTCATTAGCAGCTATCTATATTCAGATATATAAATGTACCAATAGAAACCTTGAATATACCCTAGAAGGAAATGCAACAAAATGACAGGAGTAATAAACTCAGAAACAGAATCTTGAAAATTTTACAAATTCCATATTTATCACAGATTAATTTATAAATAGGAAATAAAAGTATTTTTCCTTTAAAAGTTTAAAAATGTTTTTTCCATTTCTCTATTTGTCTAAGATTTAATATTTACTGATGGAGGTCAAAGAACACAGCCCTCAGTAATGGATTGCACCTCAACATTAAGAAAATAAAAATTCTTACAACTGGGTCAGTATGCAACTTCATAATAAATGGAGAAAAGATTGAGGTTGTCCAAGACTTTGCTTTTCTTGTTTCTACAATCAACATCCACAGAAGTGGCAGCCAAGAAATCAAAAGATGCAAGCTGGGCATGGTGGCACATGCCTGTAATCCCAGCAACTCAGGAGGCAGAAGCAGAAGGATCCCAAGTTTGAGACCAGAGGCAGTCTGCATAACGTAGTGAGACCCTATCTTAAAATTTAAAAAATGGGCTGAGGGTACAGCTCAGTGGTACAGCACTTGCAAAGCAGGCAAACACAAGGCCCTGGGTTCAATCCCCAGTTCTGAAAAAAAAAAAAAGAAAGAAAAGAAAGAAATCAAAAGATGCATTGCATTGGGAAAAGCTGTTGCAAAAGTCCTCTTTAAAGTGTTGAAAAACAAAGATGTCATATTGAAGACAAAGGAGTGCCTTACTCATACCATAGTATTTTCAGTTGCATCATATGCTTGTGAAATCTGGCCAATGAATAAAGGAGACAAAAGAAGAATTGATGCTTTTGAATTATGGTGCTGGAGACAAACATTGAATATACCATGGGCTACTGAAATAACCAACAGATCTGTCCTTGAAGAAGTGTAACCGGAGCACTACTTGGAAGCACAGATGGTTAGCCTGCTTCTTATATATTTTAGACATGTTGTCAGGAGGGACTAATCCCTAGAGAAGGACATCATGTTTAGGAGAGGGGCAGATCAGTGAAAAAGAGAAAGGCCTTCAACTAGATGGATTGATACAATGGCTGCAATGATGAATGGGCTTAAACACAGAAAAGATTCTGTGTCAGTCATAGTGTCAGGGAGTGTTTTGTTCTGTTGTACATAGGATTGCAATGGGTCAGACCCGACTTAACAGCACCTAACAACAACAACAATGTTCATTTGCAATATCATATATTCTATTATTCTTTTTCCAACAACAGATTCTTACCAAGGCAGCATTGATACTCCCTTCATCCCCTCAGCTTACTCAACTTCAGAAAGATTCATCCTGACTATAAGCCTTGACCTCCCCTTTCCTCAAACATTTTCATAAGAAATTTTTTTTTGTTGTAAATTCTTTCTCTCCCACTTTGAAATGTAAATTGTCATAAATGCTTCCTGTGAGTTTTGTATCTAAAACCCTTTTTCCCAAGACCTGGGTGCCATCCTTCTGAAAAGCAATCATCAGGAAAGATACTGGTTCTATCATCCATTCTTATAGCAGGATAGGATCCTAAATTCAATAAGCACAAATCAGCAAATATAAATAGCCTTATTACATTGACCAGCTTTCCCCTCCAGTACTTTATAGTTAGTTCACCCAACATTTACAAACACTCCCTCACACTATTTCAGTGGAGTTGAATTTGGCCTGTTTTCCCTGTTGCAATACTCTTGCATACAATCTTCCTTTCCTTTTTTATTATGTTTGGTATATTTTTATTTGATAATATTTATGAATTTCTGGCAGAATTAGCTGTCATATCATTGTTGTTGTTGTTAGGTGCCGTCGAGTTGGTATCCGACTCATAGCGACCCTCTGTACAACACGGGAAACACTATTGTCAGTGCTTCTCTGCTGCTCATAGGGTTTTCAATGGCAGATTTTTATTTTTGGGAGGGGTTTGCCAGGTCCTTCTCCCAAGCCTCCAGCTTCTGGTGTTCCCAGGCGGTCTCCCATCCAGGTACTAATCAGGCCCGACCCTGCTTAGCTTCCGAGATCTGACGGGATCGGATGCCACAGGGCTACCGCTGTAGGCTGTCATATCATTATAGACTGACAAATACAAAATTTAATTCTATCTTCTATGCTGTTGTGTTCATGAAATTTAATTATTTGGCTGTGATGCTTATTTTCATTATTTATGGATGTTACTCTGGGCTTTTGAACAGTTTTGCTGTGTTTTTTTGGCTATAATGATCAACAGAATTTATTTATCTTACAATTGTTTTATATTAAACATTCAGCAATGAATGAAAATATTAGGTCATATGTAAATGCTTGAAAGATTCAACACCTAAAATTTAGCAATTAAATGAGTTAAATTATGTTGAGTGCTTTAATGTTTGGACAAACATGATAATGGGCAGAGAAGATTATTTTGTGTGCTGATAATGACCATTGCACTAATATTTTCATTAGCTCAACTGTTTCTAAGAGGTACCATTGACAAAGAAGTTTTGATTTCTATATGTGAACAGAATGATTAATTTCATTTCTCTTCCCTCGCCAAACATTCCCTCCTTAACTGCCAAAGGAGTCAACTGCTTATAAATGTGTGCACTGTTGGTCATTTATTTTTTATTTAAAATGAGCTTTCAGCCATATCAACATGCAAGCATCCTGACTTGTCTGTATGTTATTTTAGAAAAAAAAAGTATGAATCTATGAGGTATGAACTTATTTTTCCCCTTTTTCTACTCACTTATATCCCAGTAAGAAAAGAATAAATTGTACTTTTTATTATTTTGTTTTTTGTCTTTGTTGTTTTTTTAATATTTGTTTTTGACAGCCTCTTTTTCCTTAGTCAAATTTTTAATCCCCTCTTTTATTTCTACAAGCATGGCAAACATATTAATTTTACATTATTTAAATAACAATCCCAATAATTTTAGTTTTTAAAAGTTTTATCTGTTCTGTCTTATTTCTACTTGTTCTTAACATTAGTGTTCTTTCTCCTTTAGTGTATTTTTTTGTGTGAGAGCTCTTGTTTATTGGATATTTTTCTATGGCAATTTTATGAGACCTAAATTGAAGATGCTTTCTTTTTTTAAGAGAATAATTGCTTTTCTTTCATCAGGTGCCTGCATATGATGCCTGAAGAACTATAATCAAAATTGTCAATTAAAGGGTTTTGTAGAGTATTTTTTTGTGCCTTAAGCTTGCAGGCTGCCTGCAGCCATAGCCCTGTGGCATCTGATCCCTTCAGACCTCAGAAGCTAAGCAGGGTAGGGCCTGGTTAGTACTTGGATGGGAGACCACCTGGGAATACCAGGTGCTGTAGGTTTGGGAGAAGGACCTGGCAACCCACTCCCCAAAACCAATCTGCCATTGAAAACCCTATGAATAGCAGAGAAGCACTGACAATAGTTTTCGCCTATTGTCCATAGGATTTCTGTGAGTAGATACAAATTCGATGGCACCTGACAACAACAACAACATGTGCGGGCAAACTTCTGGCAACATTTTTTTTTTTCATTTAGTCATGATTTTGTCAGGAAAATTTCTTAGTTGTTTCTCTTTGTGGGACAATTTCCCATTACTTTTCTACCTTTCCCAAAGTAGTGGCCCTTTGGGGACGGTGGTTTTATGTTGCTGTTAGGTACTGTTAAGTTGGATCTGACTCATAGCAACCCTATGTACAACAGAATGAAACACTACTCAACACTGTGCCAGGGCACAATCTGTTATATATGAGCCCATTGTTGCAGTCACTATGTTTCCTCTCATTTTAAGTCATGCCACATCAGCAAAAGTAGATCATGGGGCTTTATTCCATTCCCATCATCAGGTTGACTTTACTTTGATGAGGCAACTCTTCCCTAGTCACTTCTTGAATGTCTTCTAGCCTCATGGGCTCATTTTCCGGCACAATATTTGACAGTGCTTCTCTGCTACTTATAAGGTTTTCAATGGTTAATTGTTGGCTGCTGAGTCCTTCTGCCCAGTCTGTCTTTGTCTGGAAGCTCAACTAAAACCTGTCCACCATGGGAGTCCCTGATGATATCTGAAATACTAGTGGCATAGCTTTCAGCATCACAGTAACATGCAAGCCCACACAGCATGACAAGCTGGCAGACCCTTGGGGAGTGGTTTTACATAGAGGACCTACAACTGGACTCCTCAATTTCCAGAACTAGTCCATTTTTTTTAAATTTTTAGTTTTCCATTAAGACTTAAAACTCCACAGATTACCAACAAATGTTTTCAAGGCAAATTTCTGACTTTGGATATTTTTAAAACTACTATGGTTTGGTGATCTCTCTTCAATCTTGACTTTTCAAGATTTAGTTTTTTAAACTTGGTTATCCATTCTAAAAGACTTCTTAATATTCTGAGTATTTTATAGAGATAAGAATCTCAAGACTTACAATCTATTATGTTACCAGAAATGCCAAGTCTATATTATATATATATATATATATATATATATATATAATAAAATTTTACAGTTATAATTATAAATTGATCATCATTTTACTTAGAATACATCAATAATTTAAACAATTTGTTGTTCTCAGGATAATAGTAATAATAGAACAAATTATTATGGAAATAAAGAACGGCTGCTGTGAAATTATTTTTGGTTTCCTAATTTTATTTTTACATAATAACCTAACCTCTCCTCACCAAGAAATAAAACCATAGCCATTACTTCCATTTCTGTCTATTGAAAAATATGCAATACTGCAATCCCAGTCATGACTTTTCCCTCTGATCTTTGGTTGCCTCACAGAATTTTGATTTGATAAGGGTTTAGTACTCACTAAGTACCACAGCTATATGAAAGGAAATCCTCATGGGATTACATAGTGGTTCACAAGTGTCCATATCAAGAGCCTCAGGGATGTGAAAGAGAATTTAAATACATATGGCTTTTAAGGAGATACTGATGTGTTCTCATACGTCTTTTATGATTATTTCATGCCAAGATGATTTATTTTTTAATAATCATAGGCCATGATTCACTAAGAATCTGTCATTACCTCATTGTGTAAAAGTTCATCCTAACTAAACAAATAACCAAATTACAGAGGTGTAGAACTCCACTGGTTAACATATGATAAGTTCTTCATGGTTTTAGGAAATTGGCGTTGAATATAAAGTAATAGCTTTTAAAAGCAATTCACATAACTACAGAAATGTTTTCTGTGTGTATGTGGTAAGAGAACAATAAACACTTATAACATTTTCTGGAGAGAGCTGGGCGTGTGTGTGAGCTGTGTGCACGCACATACAGACACATGTATGTATGTGACTGTGTATTTTAACCTAATTTCTACATAGTGTTTCTTGTCTCCTAACAGTCTATGACTCCAATGTTTTGGAAGTCGCTTATTTTCTGAGAAAACTTCCTATTAAAAGAAAATGTTGAATTAATTCACATCAAATACACAATCAAATATCAACTTTCAGTCCAGGTTGGTTATGTTCTGTGTGAACCGTAGTCGTAAGTTTCAAGTGAGAGTATTACTTTGAATGGATGGATGTTTAGTAAATATGGTTTGGTTAAAATGGTTTCCTTTTATGTTTTTAAAGAAGTCTTTTTCTTCAAAAGACTTAATTTAGTAAAAAAAAAGATATACCTCATATTATGCAATATCATAATGCTTACTTTTCACAAATAAGTTAAAACATTTAACAGAAGAAGAAGAGCCAGAAAGAGAAGTGCTATTCTCCATTAAATGTCATTGTCATGAAAAGTCTAATCAAGTGATTGTTGTTGTTGCTGCTGTTAGGTGCCTTCGAGTCAGTACCCAACTGGTAGCGACCACATAGGGTTTTCAATGGCTGACTGTTTAGGGATTGCCTGGGGAGTAGATTGCCAGGTCCTTCTCCCAGTTTTGCGGTGCTGGGAATTGAACTCAGGACGTCAGAAACTGCAGTGCAGTGCTCTACCAACTGAGCTAAATCCCAGCCCTAATCAAGTGATAAGAATTGAAAATAACTTGTTCTTCCTCACCTCTCCCTCCTCATCTTACTCATTCTCTTTCTTTTGTCCACATCCTTTTTGGAAAATCTCTTTTTCTTCCCTGGTAAGCATTTTTTCAGATATATCCCAAATAATGACCCTCTCAACTTTTCAATTTCCTTGAGGTGTGGCCTCCATTGACTTCCCAACACTTTCTCAGCCTTGTTTTTTCCATTGACAAAATAAAGATGGCAACAAATAGAGACAGAGACAGAGAGAGAATTCAATCAGGTCATGTATAGGCAGGTCCTCAGTGCAGTGCCTGGATCAGAGTTAATGTTTACAATAAGCATTCCATATAAGTAACAAAAGTATAAACACTACTAATAAAGGAAAGTATAAAAATAAATAAAAAACTTATAAATTATTAATCACAAACCTTTGGACTAAATGCTTATATATAAATTATGGAAGAGCAGTCAATATATTAAAAGAGATTATGGTCATTACTTCTAATTATTTTTCTTTCTATATTTGGCTCTAGTATCTGGCTAATGATAAGTCACATTTGCTACCAAAAATCTATAGAAAGAAAAACATTTTTAAGGATTGTGCTAAGATTTAGTATGTTGAAAGTGAGGATGGTCACAACTATGCTTTCAATTTTACTGAAATGCTATTGCATTGATTGGTGGAAATGGAATTAAAATCCTTTTAGAGAAAGGTTAACAACTTCTCCCTCTCAGGGTCCCAATTCCACATCAGATATCTAGTAAACAAAGAATTTGCCTTTGTAGTGAGCACTGGTATCTATTTTAATATCTGAAAACAGATATAGAACAAAATTTGGAATTTTGTTTATATTTAAATTTTAATCCCTTGAGTAATGGAATAGACAAATTCTAGTTCCTGGCACCTTTAAGAAGTAGATAAAGTGCTACTGCTCATTCTAAGATAAATTAATGTGATAATCTTCCCAAAATTAAATAATTTAACATTTTATTGAAAAAGTTTGGTGATTTTCAATGGTATTACTTTCTTTCCTAAGTAGCTTCATAAACTTATCACTGTTTTCTCTTAGGTTTCAGATTTATCACTGGCTAAGAATTGATTAAGATCCTTGAGAAAATGCTGATGCCTAGGGCCCTTCCCCATAGACAATGATTCAAGGATCTAGAATAGCAATCTACAGTTATACAAACAATCTACACCAGGATCTGGAAAGAATGACCTGTGAACCATGGGCAAAATCCAAACAGTGAGTAAAACCACCCAATAAGTCAAATCCGTCTGACGGGATGTCTTTGTAAAGCCTGGTTACTAAGAATGATTTTCACATTCTAATAAAAAGAGAAAGAAGCAAAGAAAGGAAAATAATAATGATGGTGATGATGATAATAATAATAGAAGAAAAAGAAGAAAGAAGGAGAAGAGGAGGAGGAAGAAGGAGGTGGAGGAGGAAGAGGAGGAAGAAGGAGGAGGAGGAGAAGAAGAAAGGAGAGGAGGAGGAGGAGAAATAGTGAATCCAAAACTCTTGCTCATGATTTCTCTGAAATAAATATGGTTTATTAGATTATAGGTGCTAGCAAGAGAAGGGCTCTGTCTTGGGACAAGTTCCACAACTATCAGCAACAAGAATAGATAGCAGTTAGGTACATGTCCATTAGACCAGCAGTCCCCAACTTTTGGCACCATGGACAGGTTTCACGGAAGACAATTTTTCTATGGTTTGGGAGGGTGCATGGTTTTGGAATGATTCAAGGGTATTATATTTACAGATACAGATATCCCACAGTTGTCTGCTTCTCTCCTGCTGCTGCGCAGCCTGGTTCCTAACAGACCACAAAGAAGTACCAGTCTGTGGCCTAGGAGTTGGGGACCCTTGCATTAGATCTAAGAGCCACAAGCATTTTTATGATGAAATTTGGGGGAGGAAAGTATAGTTTATACTGAACTTACATTATCTGTAGATAAGAAGGACAGGCTAATGTGAAGCAAGAAAAGTGATGGGATATGAGGACAATCCATAAGTAGAAGTACTTGTGGCTTCTGAATTGATTGGGGTTGGTAGTTTATATATAAACAGGAGGCAGTAGAGCCTGGAGATCATCCACCAGGGTTTGGTCAACATTTTAACACACATTTAGGAATCTGATAGTCTTTTTGGTTTCATTCTGTATCTGTTAACATGTAATGATGTACTTCATTTGTCTATTCTCTCCTCTGCTCTTGATTATGTAATCAAATTTAGGATATTTCAGAGTTTTCTTTTATCAAAAAGAAGAGAGAAAGAGGAAGAGAGGAGAAAAAAAGAGGGGAGAGAAAGAGGGGAGGAAGGAAGGAAAGGAAAGGAAGAAAAGAAGGCAGGCAGGCAAGAAAGGCTAATCAAAGAAGAAAATAGTCCAGAAAACCTAAAATGTTTATTATCTGGCTCTGGTGACAGGGAGCACAGACACCAGGAGAGGCAGAAGCCAGTGTCTGGTCTCTTGGTCCCAGAGATGGGACAGCAAACAACTTTATATACCATTTATGAGGTCACAAACACATCAGTGAGATAATTTTAAATACTAATGTGTTATAAAGAAAATATCATAAGGAAATGTCTTCCCCAGGGTGACATTTTATCTAAACTCTGAATGTTCCACTGTGCTAGGGTATGAAGATTCAGAGAAAACCTGTTGGACAGAGGGAAGAGCCAGGACAAAGACTGAGAGTCAGGAATAAGCTTGGAGTCTTCATTGAGGCAAGTGTGGTAACAGAGTAGAGAACAGGGGGAAGAGCTTGAGCAACTGTGGTCAGAGAGCAAATCTTGCAAGGTTGGGCAGGTCACTTGAGAGGAGTTTAACATTATATCTTAGGTACAATGATACTTGGAGTCTGCATACTCCATTTTTGAACAATGTCTTAAAAATGAACTAACAGTATGTCACTACTCTCAGCTATACTAGTCTAAGTTTAAATGATTAAAAATTTTCAAAAGATCTAAGAAATAAAAACAGTATTTGTATTGTAGGTCATATTTGGTATTGCTTCCTGATTTTGTGTTCATGTATAATCTGTGGGGTTATAAAATTCAGAATTCTAGACACAATGTGATAAAATAAATACATTTAAACTCAGTATTTAAAGTTTTTAAAAGTATTTTGTTTCTTAAGAAAATGTATGTGCACAAGTCTGATTTCATTAAAGATTATTTTGTTTAAAGTTGGGGCATCAAAATTTATTCTTAGTAATCTTTTGTCTTTGACAATGGAGGTCTTACAGCACATATAACTACATGAAGCACAAAAGAAACTTTAAAGAGATTAATAAATTTTAGTTTTAGAAAGTTAGCATTCTCTATGATAACCATGATATATTATGATGACTTAACCATAAAGGCGAGTGTGAAAACTTGATGAATAATTCATGCTGTCTGACCTTAACTTCATGCATTAATTCCATTAGACACTAGTTTAAGCTTTCAATGGAAAATCTATCTAAAAAATAAACTGAATGGCACTGAACACAGATAGTAACAAAGAGTCTAAAAGACCATATTGTCAACTGCAGCATCTGTTATTTTTAAAAGTTAATTGTTTTGCCAAAAAGCAATATAAATAATGCATAATGTAAAACTTATTCACATACTCCCAACACATTTCTAAATAGAAATATTTCAACAGATTTTTAAAATATCACATCATATCCAGCTGGCCTTGAACTTAATGTATTTGAAGGGAAAATCTTTGGGACTAAGAATATGGTAGTCCAAGGTGAGAAAACGCAGTGATTTCTCAATCTAGCAGTTTCTTAGTTGCTTGTCA
Organism: Pedetes capensis; assembly: GCA_007922755.1. Lineage (NCBI taxonomy): Eukaryota > Metazoa > Chordata > Mammalia > Rodentia > Pedetidae > Pedetes > Pedetes capensis. The sequence goes on along the minus strand of VMDO01004944.1, from coordinate 44,127 downwards.
AATTATTAATGAAGCTCATGGCCTGTATACATGCTTTTCTTCCAGAGAAGAGTGTGAGCTTATGGTAGACACTTTCATTTCTCAAACTTCATATTTGTAAGTGTTCAATAGATGTTTGCTGAAATAATTAATTAATTTTCTCTGGCTACAAAAATATCAAAATATTAATGCTAAACTATGTATAAAGGAAAAACATATCATTGATATATGTAATAAATAGTGCAAGGCTGATATTGGAGCCTTTATGTGATAACATTTCTCTGGATGCCAGCACTAATCTGGAACTTATTCTTCCCAAGACTGAGAGTGATTATACTAGGTGACTTTGTATTCTACAAAATAAAGTCCCAAGCAAATGAAATAGTATTAACTTGAAGTGACCTTTCAGAACAGAGGATATTTGGTTTAATGATAATATTGAACCCCCTCCTCCTTGATTCTTTCTCTCCCTTTGTTCCTTTAGAAATTTTTTAGAATAATATTAATTTTATAAAGATGATGCAAGATTATGACAAGAACTTTGGCAAATACAGAAAAGAAAAAATAGGAAACTTTAGAACTATACTTCCTAGGAAAGCATTGTTAATACTAGATGAACATAATCCCAGATACCTATGCATATATATATGCAACTACACAGAAATATGAATACATTTACAAGCATTATTTCATGCCATTCCTACTGTTTTAAAAATATGAAACACTACATTTAAGTTTATATATATTTAAAGGAATTGAAGTAACAGTAGAACTTCAGATAAGCATTTCTGCATAAGAGATCTTAGTCTCTAAAACACCACCAAATTTAAGCAAATTATAAAACAAAGAGTCATATTTGTAAACTGCATGTATTACTTTTGTATAGCAGCAGTTTGCTACTAGTTGCCAAAATGAGGAAATTAATGCATTTCCACTTTGACATACACTCATATCCTAAATCTAAATCTTGTAATTTAGATATTTTTAAGTTAATTAAGGACATAATAAAGCTTATACTCTGTTTACTGATGATTTCCATTGCACTTAGTCTTTCTGTGGCTTCTATGTTTTTATCTCAAGTGAAGTGCTCTTTTAATTGACTGAATTTCATTATCTTTTGCTGAAAAGAATTTCTATATTCCCTAAGTACTTAAAGGCTTCAGAATAGCCAAGTACTGTAAAGTTTTTATAATAGAAAAACAACATGGCCAAGTACAGAATTTGATCACACTTTTATCATTTGGAGTTTTGTAGATATTATTCTGAGGTCCATAATACTAAGTATTCTTTCACTGAGACTTTCCCACTCATTACTTTATTTGCCTAATCTATTTGTATAGTAATTTTTCTTTCTTCAAGAAGAGGTTAAAAAAAAACCTGAGCATTTGTTTGCGATCTTTTCACATGTTTTGTGGACATTGCTCCATTGTGTTCTGGAATTAAACTTAGCAGAGACAAAGTCTGAGATTAGTCTGATTCCTCCCCACCGCTTTCTTATAAATGAATTGTTTTTTTCTTCTTGGGTTCCAGAAGAATTATCTTGCAAGTAATGTACTCACCCAATATATGCCTTAGAGTTCATTCTCCATGTTAATTTTTCTTGGATTAGTATCCTCTTTCCTGTGCAGAAGGAATTCTTATTTCATTTCAGGACTCATTTCTTCATATATGTTATTTTTAACTCTGCCATTAATGTAATTATCTTGATCTTGTTTCTCTAGAAGCTATTTCATTTCAACTCTGTCTATTGTGTTCATTGTTACTTCCAATTTATTTAGAATTTTCTCATCAATTTTGAGCTCTTTGGAGTTTGTCCATTGCAACTGTGGCATATCATTTTGTGTTTTAATGTCTCCTTATGTTACAGTATTTACATGGTTATGATTTTTTAGAAAAATTACATAAGAGAATTTCTTCTATTTTTAAAGATGTGTTCCAATGTTAGGGAAACCAAAAATGTCGGGTGGTATTATTGCTCTTACTATTTTATCTATTTCAGTTGATAGTATCTTTCATTAATATTATATGAATCTAGCAATACAAAAACATTTATAATCAATAGAAAGCAATAGTTTCCTTGCAAATTCCCTTGGGATTTTTAGTGTTTTTAGTGGTTGAAAGACAGTTACTGTATGTGAGTTTAAGTGAGAAAAGAATAGTGAGCACATGGAATGTTAGGAAGAATCTTTTTATTTAGCTAGCTTTTCTCAACAGCACTTTCTGTAATCTCTCAATCTAGTATCTCTATTATAACTAGAAAAAGCATGAAAGTTTTAAGTCTTTACTTTAATTCATTTTTTTGTAGGACTGGGGGATTGATCATCAGGCCTTGAACATGCTAGCCACGTCCTGCACTATTGGGTTTCACCCCGCCCCTTTTTCAATTTTTAATTTTGAGACAGAATCTTACTAACTTATGCAGGCTAATTTTGGCCTTGAACTCATGATCATTCTGCCTCAGTTTCCCAAGTTACTGGGATTATAGGCATGTGCCCAGGCACTAGTTTCAAATCTTTTGATATAGCAGTAAATAGGATTTCTGATCCAATGTTTACTTTTTAACTCCTCCCATATGAATTAATCAAGTATCATATTAGAAGGTTCATGCCTAAAGTATGTCAAATAATTCTTCAATTTAAGCTTTCAGTTAACATCTTATAGAAATGTGAAGTCAGGACCCGAACAAAAAATTGCACAGAGGCCAGTTATTGAGAATAGGAGCTGCCTGTAGCCTGGCAAAGTGTTGGGAAGGAAAGGTTTTTAACAATTGGTCTATGATTAATTTTTACCTATAGAAACAAACTTCATAGTTCACTTTATTGAGATTTAAAGAGACAAACTATTGATTTGAGATTATCAGAACAAATGCCTGGTATTTATAAAATTTATCATTTAAAATATCACCAGTATTAATTCAACTGTTCTCCTACAGACAAGAATACAAGTATTAGGAGGGCATTTCCAGAGAATTTTACCTCTGACAGTTATCCTAACTAGAAAATTTTTTTAAAATGCTAAATAAAAGTTAAAGGGGGCTGGAGGTGCAGCTCAGTGGTAGAGCAGTTGCCTAGCTTGTATAAGGCCCTGGTTTCACCTTGCCATCATTACAAAAACAAAGCTGGAGGGAGGACATCACTAGACACTTCCATACCTTATGATAGTATTTACATTTTTCTAGTGAACATATGTTGTTTTAACCCTCTCTACTAATTTATCTTTCTTCTTTTGAAAGTATCCCAAATGTCCCTAAGCTACACTTAGTATTGTGTCTGTGGAGGGGCTCTGGACCTGGGGAGATGATCTAGATTCTGCCTCAGTTGTTATATTCATCACTGTGGCATTGATGATTTTTTGGGTATAAGGGACAAACCTGATTCTGAATGGTTATGTTCAAGGTCAATGATATTAGTTTGAAATTGTTTGGAGAAAGAAAGATTGGTACTATGATCTAAGGATCAAAACACCTTGGTGAACCTATGTTGAAACTTAATCCTCAAAGTCACATGTAAATGATATCTGGAGGCAAGGCATTTAGTATTAGATGAGGTAATAAGAGTGAGGACCTCCTGATTATATAAGTGGCTTTGTAAAAATATGAAGAGAGATTTGAGTAGTCAAGTTTACTCTGCCTCACAGCATGATGCCCTGCACTTCATTGGTGCTCTGCAGAGTACCCACTAGCAAGAAGAGTCTCACCAGATGTTGAGTAGATACCAGTGCCCTGCTCTTAGACTTCCCAACCTCCAGAATGGTGGGTAAATCTCAATTCTTTATAAATTACCAAGACTGTGGCAATTAGTTATAGCAGGAGAAAATGAACTAAGATAATTCTCCCTTTTTTCTCTCCACTTGAACTTAAGAAGATGCAGCTAGAGCTGCTAAAATCATCTTGCCACATGGGGAAGTCTGAGAACGTAGTCAACATACAGGAAACACTGGCAAAAGATGGAGAAAAATCTTGTTCTTGTTGATATCTTGTTGATATGATTATTTCAGTTACATTAAACCAAAATATACCCCTTTAAACTCCAGCCACTTTGAATTAGCCAGTTTTATACTTCCAATAAGAATACTTCTTGGCTGATGTTAGAAGGGATGAAATCAGTTAAGATATCTCAGTTTCTCTACTGACTCTACCCTTACCTACCCATGTTGTATTGAGCCAATCACTGTAATCTTCAGCTCTGACTAGTAAACTTAAGAGTTAGATGAGATAGTCTCTCAGTCTTTAAATTCTATCACTCTATGATGCAGCTTACACAAAAAGTGTGATAAAAAATATGGTACATGTTTAAATAAAAAAGTTATTACAGCAAAAGACACATTGCCATTAATCCTCCTCAGAATACTCTCTCTGACCTGGAACACACTTTTCCCGTTGTTCTTTCCAATTTCTGAAGCAGTTCTGGAAGTCCTCTTTCATGAATTAGTTTCATCCTCCATTGTGACAATGATCCATGTCACTCATCACTTTTGGTACTGCAATTTCTGTCAATTAAAAACATTAAAGTATGTTCTCATTCACCTTATTCATCAGATTTGGCACCACACCACTTCTGGATCTTCCCTTAAAGTCAAAAGGACCATGAGAAGTAAACATTTGAATCTATTCAGGCCACTGAGGCAGCCACAACAGTGCAACTAAAGACACTTGTGAAAGAGGACTTCCAAAACTGCTTTAGAAAGTGGGAAGAATGATGACGTGTGTTCAAAGCCAAGGGGAATATTTTGAGGGGCATAAAAGGCAATCTGTTTTTTACTGCAATAAATTTTAAATTTTAAATTTAAATTTTAAAACATTTTAAAGGTTCACCATGTTTTTTGATCACATCTTGTATATGTATGTGGCTAAAAAGACCATGACATGCCCCAAAGTTCTCACAGACTAAAACACATGAAGTCAGTCTTCTGTCAGCTGTTCACAGGAGGATCCAGGACATATTTGCACAAGTTCCTGGCTTAATTATGCTCAATTGTTGGTGTGTCCTGCTAAAATAATCATCATATGCTAGAGGCTGTTTAGCTTTAACACATGGCCCAGCGCTAAGCCAAAATATGTCATTTCCAGGAGAAACATGGCTGTATGGATTGCTTAATTTCTATTGCTTGAATTTGCCACATTTATCCCATATGTTGGATAATTGCTATGGAATCACTTTAAATTTTTTTTCCAATAGTGAATTAAGTTAAACATACCCTTTGGGAAATGTGAACTATAATTTTATTTTTAAGTAAACTTATCTTGCTTATTTTAGGTTTACAAAAAGGTGTTATGGGACATGTATAGGTAATAAATGGTTATTACAGTGAAACAGATTAGCATCTCTCTCTCTCTCTCATCTCATAGTTATTTTTTGGTACAAGAACAACTAAAATCTACTTACTTAACAAAAATCCCAGTAGAAGGCCAAGCACGGTGGCACACACCTGTAATCCCAGTGACTCGGGAGGCAGAGGCAGGAGGATCGCAAGTTTGAGACCAGAGGCAGTCTGAGTAACTTAACTAGACCTGTCCCAATAAGTAAAAAAATGGGCTAGGGGTGCAGCTCAGTGGTACTGCACTTCCCAAGCATGTAAGAGCAAGGCCCTGGGTTCAACCCCCAATACCAAGAAAAAAAAAAAAGCAATACAATACAATTTCATTAGTCTTAGTTCTCATGTTCAACATTTGATCTCTAAACTAGGTCATCCCTCATATCTGTTACTTAGTGTTCTTTGATATGCATCTTCCCATTTCCTTTCTCTCCCTTCCCCCATCTGTGATTATGTCTTTCATTTTCTCTGTTTATTTTAGCTCTAATTTTTTTTTTTTTTTTTTTTTTTTGGACTGTACTGGGGGTTGGACCCAGGGCCTTATGCTTGCATGCTCTGCAAGTGCTGGACCACTGAGCTGCATCCCCAGCCCAATTTTTTCACTTTTTGAGACAGGGTCTCACTAAGTTATGCAGACTGCCTCTGGTCTTGAAGCAATCCTCCTGCCTCTGCCTCTCAAGCTGCTGGGACTGGATTACAGGCGTGTGCCACCACGCCCAGCAGCTCTAATTTAAAAAAAAAAATCCACATGTAAATGAGATCATGCAACATTTTTATTTCTCTGTCTGGCTAATTTCACTTTTCATAACCTCCTTTAAAAATTAAGTAAAAGAGCTGGATGTGGTGGCACATACCTATAATCCTAAGGACTCAGAAGGCAGAGGCAGGAAGATTGCAAGTTCAAGGCCAGAGGCAGTATGTATAATTTAGTGAGACCTTGTCTCAAAACAAAAAGTTGAAAATGGACTGGAGTTGTGGCTCAGTGGTAAAACACCTGTAAAAGCATGTGTGAGGCCCCAGGTTCAGCTCCACAGTACTGCAAAAAAAACAAAAAAGAGTAAACTTTAATATATATATATATATATATATATTCTCATGCACTTTGCTAGGCTTATCTTCAATAGAGGAACCTATCTTCAATAGAGAAACCTAATCTGAATACAATTTTGCTTTACTTGGTTCTACAATCAGCACCTGTGGAAGCAACAACCAAGAAATCAAAAGATGTATTGCTTTGGGAAAAGTTGTGGCAAAAGATCTCTTTAATGAAAAGTAAAGATGTCACATCATTGAAGATGAAGGGGCACCTGACTCATGCCATAGTATTTTCAGTCACATCATATGGCTATGAAAGCTGGAAATTGAATAAGGGACACAGGAGAATTGATGATTTTGAATTATGGTGCTGGAAATGAATATTGAAATATACCAACAAAAGAACCAACAGATCTATCCTAGAAGAAGTGCAACCAGAGTGCTCCTTGGAAGCAAGGATGGCTAGACTGCATCTGATGTATTTTGGACGTGTAGTCACGAGGGACCATTCTCTAGAGAAGGACATCATGTTTGGGAGAGTAGCAGCTCAATGAAAAAAAGGAGGACCCTCCCCTAGATGGATTGACACAGTGTCTGCAACAATGGGCTTAAACATAAGATCTTATGCCTGGCACAGAATCAGGAAGTGTTTCATTCTGCTATACATAGGGTTGCTATGAGTTGGATTTGAATGAACGACACCTAACAGTAACAACAACAAAAGTCAGGATGGCTTTTTATTTTTCTTTTTAAAATTTTTAAATTAAAAAAAAATCTTCCTTTCTGGGAGAAAGTGAGCAATTTGATTAAATTTTCTGAGCTGTCTCTTCTATAAAATGAACATTTTAATATTACATATTTTCCAAGAGTCTTTGAGGATGAAACAGGAAAATAAAAATAAAATACTCAATAGAGTGCCTGGCATGTATGGAATACTCATTAGATGCCCAGCTATAATATTATCACATTATATATGCATACTTATATATTATTCACATGTATATCATATTTATCATATACATGTACACATACATTTATATGGATTTACATGTTGTCTTTATTAGACCCTTTCACTTTACTAAAATTATTCAATAAACATGTTGCTATGTTATTTTCCTTTATTTCATATGTATAACTCCAAAATAAGTGAAATTTTTGGAAGTGCACTGTTTTATGACTTACAATGTAAATTATTTGAATTGTTCATTTAAATGGATTACAATCAGTCGATAACTGCCAAATTAATCGTCCACTGTGAAGAAAAACCATAAAAGTCAAGGACTAAACACTGTCATTTCCACATAATATATGTATGTTGCAAGGATTGTATCAAGTATAAAAGTGAATTATGTTTTATAGGATGCACAACTCTGCCAATCCCAGCTGCATATATTTTCCCATTATGTCTTTAAATGGCAAAATGAATTAAGGTTTTTTGGGTGGGGACGTAACTCAGTGGTACGGCACTTGCATACTACGCACAAGATTTGATCCTGAGGACTGAAAAAGAAAAAAGGTGTTTTTGGCTAAACTATCATTGTTATTGCAAGGAGTAAAATAATTTAACTTCTGAGACACTGTTATTTATTTTAAAACAAAAGTTTTACATTAACCCACTTAACCCATTTGGTCTGCAGAGATCCAAAGATCTCATTTAACAGGTTTTCCATTTCTGATTTTCTGCTGTAATTCTTATAAGCTATTTAAGTATGAGCTAACTTCTAATTGAATATGTTACTGGAATGAGTTATAGTTTGATTTTCAAAGACTAATTCATCCAAGAACATACAAATCCCCCAAAAATAAAAAGATAAAAAAATAAATTCACATAGTAGTAAAAAGTTTATAATTGCCATTTTAATAACAACTCCATAATGAGTTCTTATATAAACTTCCAGACATTGTTTAAAGAATTTAAGGCTTATTTTTATTATCTTATGATTAATTACATATTTCATACTGACAGCTCAAAATCTATGTTCAGTTTTATTTTATGATACTAACATTTTTAGGTGCAAACACAGAAAGTGATATTAAACTTTATAGTTTGCACTTTCACTTTACTAAAATTATTCAATAAATAAACTTTGCTTCACAAATTTAATGTAAAACCTTGAAGCTGTGTTTTATTTTTTAAAATTCTATTGTTTAATTCATCTATAATTACACCATAAATGAGAAGTAAATTTCCTTCTAGGATAACCCATACATATTTTGTACATCTTCATTCTCCCTTCCAACTACTGGATTCATCTGTGAATAAAAAAGGGAGTGAGATAAGAAGTCTGCAAAAAGTAAAGGAAAACCCACCAAAAATATAATGGGATTTTGGAACAACAGGGAATGTTTTTGAGACTGAGAAAGAGTAGAAAATTGTTTAGAGTAAAAACAACTGACAATGGAAAATTGAAGTTCAGCAAATTTCTTGTTTTATGTCACAGTAATATTTATGTTAAATATGATATTTGACAATATAACATTTGATTATAGTAAAAGTTTGTTTCAAAGCAAGAATGCAAAAGTTAAACATTGGATTTGCCTTGAAAATTTGACTTATACACTTTGACTTATATTAAAAAATAATGTTTACAAAATTCATTATGTATTTAGCTACATTTCCAAAAAGGAATTGTGGTAACTCTAGACTTCAATTTAATGGATCAGGAAAAGACATCAGGAGAGAATGAAATGTGCAATCATCTGAGGGCAGTGAATGAAAGCATTTATGCATGAATGAAAGAGATGGAGTAACTAAAGTTTGGGCCGCTCACACCTGATATGATATGTAAATTGTCATGACACCTAGTAAACCCTTCCTCAGGAAAAATAAATGGAAATTTATTATTTTCCTACCTTTCACTTTTAGAGTCCATCTCACTTCCTCCCATACACTTTGATTGTCTAGGGTTTCACACATTTAAGGTACTCCTGAATAGTAACCATTTATTCTAGTTGTTAGATTTACAAAGAGAAACAATAAATATGCAAGCTCTTTTTCCTGTTTCCCATCCTTAATTTCTTAGCTGGAAGATTGTCTCTTTCAGAAAGCATTTTCAGAATTCCCTAGATAGCCTTGATAGTATTCCAAATACATCATGTACAAAGAGTTATACCATCTATAGCAATTTATCATCTTGACTGACTTGCATATTTATATTTCCCTTCTCAGCTTCAGGGCTCCAGAAAGTGAAGCCTATGTTTTATTTGACTTTGATATGTCCATCAAACATCATGTTTACCAATAATCAGAGACATTATTTCTTTGAATTCAAGGTAATGAATGGCTAAGGTGATGATCTAACAGTTCAAGGTGGGAACACTGTCTACTGAAATGACTCCAGTTTTCTGAGCCTTGCTGTTGCTGTTCAGTGCCATTGAGTAGATCTGACTCATAGCAATCCTATGTACAATAGAATGAAGCACTACTCAACACTGTGCCATGCACATGATCTTTTTACGTTTCATCCCATTGTTGTCCCATCACTATATTTCTTTTCATTTTGAGTTGTGCCACATCAGCAAATGGAGGTCCCAGGGGCTTTACTCCATTCTTGTCATTAAGGTTGACTCTACTTTGAGGAGGCAATTCTTCCTCAGCTATTTCTTTAATGCCCTCCTACCTGGAGGGAGCTGGGATTTAGCTCAGTTGGTAGAGCGCTGCGCTGCAGTCTCTGAGGTCTCGAGTTCAACTCCCAGCACCGCAAAAATGGGAGAAGGGCCTGGCAATCCACTCCCAAGGCAATCCCGAAACAGCCATTGAAAACCCCATGAGGGTCGCTATGAGTCGGATACCAACTCGATGGCACACAACAACAACAACAACAACCTGGAGGGGAGCCTCATTTCTTTTCACAGTGGTCCCCTGCCATTCATAGGGTTTTCAATGGTTAATTGTTTCAGGAATGGGTTAGCTATGTCCTTCTCCCTAGTCTTTATTAGTCTAGAAGCTCAGCTGAAACTTATTCACCATGAGTGGCCCTACTGGTATATGAGATATCAGTGGCATAGCTTTCGGCATCACAGTACCATGCAAGCCCCCACAACAACAAGGTGACAGACATGTGGGGATTCTGAGCTTTAAGTCATAAGCACCAAAGGGGAAAAGGGTGTTTAATTTCTTCACTGTGAGCTATTTGCAAAAATTACTCTATTACCAAGCAGGTAAATGATGCAAGACTTTTTTAAGTTTTATGATATCAAACAATTATAAGTTTACAGGAAATTGCAAAGATAACATAGGAAGGTCCTGAGCACCAGTTCACATGGTTTTCCTCAGTAGTTACATCTGTATTGTAAAATTACAGTGTAAAACTAAGAAACTGACATTGGTGCAATGTATATGTATCATTCCATGCTATTTTATCACTTGTACTTTTGCATAAATACTTCGGCAATCAAAATACAAATCCATTCAATCAACAGTAATATCCTTCCTAAAACTCCTATATAGTCACACCCACCCTATCTTCAAATTTTCTCTTCATCTCTATAATTTTGTAATTTTAAGAATATGATCTAAATGGAATCATACATAACATAACATCATTATATTTTAATTTTCATGTAACTTAGCATAGTCAGTTATTGTCAGCACTGTATAAATTGAAGTCAAGTGTAAAACCTTTAAATCCTTTCATATAACTGTATCTCCCCCATTATAGTAAAAATTATTTTAAGTACTTCTTCCACATATATTTAGAACCATATCAGAGATTGCTATATTTTTTGACTCAACTGTAAGTGTAATTCAAAAGGACCCTAAGAATAAAAGGAAAATCTATTGTACTCACTCATGGTTTTACTTTTTCTGTTTTGTTTTTCTTCTTTGCTTCCTGATGTTCCAAGAGCTCTCTCGCTCTCTCTCTCTCCCTCTCTCTCTCTCTCTCTCTCTCTCTCTCTCTCTCTGAAAATTTCTTTTGGTCAATACATTAGAGTAAATCTGCTGGTGACAAATTTCATGAGTCTTCATTCATCTGACTATGTTTTGATTTCCTCTTCATCGTGGAAGGATGTTTTCACTGGACTTGGGATTCTAGACTGGCAGCTCTTTTCTCCAGTACAGTTTCCAACTTACAGTGGCTCAACTTTGATTTTTTTTGAGTTTACAATGGTTCAAAAGCAAAATGCATTCATTACAAACCAAACTTAGAACTTTGAATTCTGACTTTTTCCTGAGCTAGTGGTATATGGTATGATACTCCCTTGTCCCCCTTGCAATACTTGGCAGTGGCAGTGAGTTACAGTTTCCAGTCAAGCATGTAGTTATGAGGGTTAACAAATGGTACTTTACAGGATACTGTGTTGCTCAGCTATTATATTTGATAGGTTAGGTGTATTAAATGCATTTTTACCAACCATATTTTCAACTTAAGATGAGTCAGTTGGGACCTAACCCTAAAAAGCACCTGTACTTGAAAAATATTGCTTCCTGTCTTTTTTTCTCAGCTGAGGTTGAACCCAGGGCCTTGCACTTTGTATGGAAGTGCTCTATCACTGAGCTGAACCCTCAGTTCCTTTCATATATGTGTGTGTGTGTATGTGTGTGTGTGTGTGTAGTTTTTTGTTTTTTTTTTTGAAACAGGGCTTTGCTAAATTGCACAGGTTGCCCCTGGCTTCAAACTTGCATTTCTCCTATTCAGCCTTCTGAGTTACCAGGATTATGGGTGTGTGCCCCAATGCCCAGCTGTTTCATATCCATTCGATCTCCAGAGTTTATGATGAGAAATGAGCTGACATTCATATTCTCTCCCGCCATAGGCAATATGTTGTTTTTATCTCACTGCCTTCAAGATTTGTCTTTATCTTTCATTTCACAAGCTTCATTATAATGTATTTCTTTGGGAATATCCAATTTGAAATCTGCTCAACTTCTTAAATAGATTTATACCTTTTGTTGATTTGGGAAACTTTCAATCACTGTATGTTTGAATACATTTTCATTGCCATTCTATTTCTTCTCTTCTTCTGTAATGCTGCCAACAAATATTGATATTAAAAATGTTGTAAAAATCTTACATGTCCTTGAAGCTCTGTATATTTCTTATCAGCATTCAGACTGAATGATTTCTATTGTTTTATCTTTAAGTGCACAAATCTTTCCCTCTAACTTCTCCAGCATACAGCGAGGTCAGTCTGTTGAGGTTTCATTTGGGGAATTACATTCTCTATTTCTAAAATTTTCATTTAATTATTTTCTTTATCATCTATTTCTATGGTGCTTTTTTTCATTTGTTTGCAGCATATTTGTAAATTCTACCACTGAAGCTTTTTTATTATGAGTATTTTAAATATCTTATCAAATGAATTGACATCTGTTTCATCTTGGCATCCATGTCTGTTTATTATATTTTTTTAAGTTGTGCTAAGAACACTTAACATTAAATCAAACTTCTTAGTTTTTGTGCTCAAATTCAAATTCAATATTTATTTATTCATTTTTCAAAAGTTGTGCTTCTCTTTTAACAATATTTTATTATAATTATTATTGCATGTTAATTATGCATGTTAGTGAGTTTTACTTTAATATTTCCATGAATGTGTACATTGTGCTTTGGTCCTATCCACCCTTCCAACTATACTCCCTTTTCCTGAGTCCCCTTACCTTTCTCTTACCTTTCACTAGTAGTACCTCTACTATTTTCTGCTTCTCTTTTTTTAAATTCTAGCTTGCACATATGACACAAAAGATGAAATACTTGTCTTTCTGAACCTGGCTTATTTCACTTAACCTGAGGACCTGCAGTGCCATCCATTTTCCTGCCAATGTTATGATTTTATTCTTCGGTATAGGTGGATAATACTCCATCATGGACATATACTGTATTTTTAATCCACTCCTCTGATGGCATGCATCTAGTCTGATTCCAAAACTTGGCTATTGTGAATATAGCTACAATAAACACTGGTATGCAGATATTTCTATTGGATGCTGACTTCATTTCTTTTGGGTATGTACCCACAAATAGTAGAGCTCAATCACATAGTAGTTCTATTTTAAGTTTTCCATAGTAGTTGAACTAATTTACATTCTTACCAACAGTGTGTAAGGTTTCCTTTACCCCACATCTTACTTGTTGTTGTTGTTAGGTGCCATCGAGTTGGTATCCGACTCATAGCGACCCTCATAGGGTTTTCAGTGGCTGACTGTTTCGGGATTGCCTTGGGAGTGGATTGCTAGGTGCTTCTCCCATTTTTGCGGTGCTGGGAATTGAACTCGGGACCTCAGAGACTGCAGCACAGCGCTCTACCAACTGAGCTAAATCCAAGCCCCCACATCTTACTAGCATTTGTTATTTTCAATTATTTTACATTATGGCTGTTTTTGCTGGAACGAGGTAGAGTCTCAATGTAGTTTTGATTTGTATTTTCCTGATAGTTAAAGATGAACACTTTTTCATATATTTATTGGCTTTTTGTATTTCTTCTTTTGAGAACTGCCTATTTAGATCATTTGCCTGTTTGTTGATTGGATTGTTTCTTGTTGTTATGTTGTTAAGGTTTTCTTTTGAGTTTTCTGTATATTCTGTACATTAATCTTCTATCAGATGAATGACTGATAAAGATTTTCTCTATTCTGTAGATTGACTCTTCACTTTGCTGATTGTTTTCTATGTTGCACAATAGTTTTTTGTTTGATTTAGTACCACAGGATAATCCCTGCCTTTATTTCCCTACCTGTCCCAGTCCTATGCAGGAAATTGTTGCTTCTGCCAATATCTTGAAGAGTTCACCCTATGCTTTCCTCTAGTATTTTCAAAGCTTCATATCTTACAAAAAAGTATTTGATCCATTTTTAGTTGATTTTTGTGCAGAGAGAAAGAGAGAGAGAGAGAGAGAGAGAGAGAGAGAGAGAGAGAGAGAGAGAGAGATCAAGTTTCATTGTTCTGCATGTATCCAGTTTTCCCAGCACCACTGCTTCTTTGTCAAGTATCACTTGGCTGTAGATGCATATGCTTATTCATGGGTTCTCTATTCTATCCCATTGATCTACATGTCTGTTTTTATGCCAATGCAATGCTTTCTATTGATCCTATGGCTCTGCAATATATCTTGCAATATGTTGGGATGCTTCCAGCATTGCTTTTTTATTTCCTAAGGATTACTTCGACTATTTGGGGTCTTTTGTAATTACATACAAATTTTAGGATTTTTTCCTAGTTCTGTGAAGAATGTCATTGACATTTGTAAAAGATGTGCAAATAAACATATTCAAATATGATCAACATCATTTGTTATCTGGTAAATACAAAGTAAAAGCACAATGAGTTAGAAAAACAAATGGCTGAAGTTAAACGATGTGAGAGTACCAATTGCAATGAAAATATGAATCAATTTCAATCTTCCATGTGTCCATCAGTTTGCTGTACTGTGGAGGCTTGCCTATTGCTGTAATGCTGAAAGCTATGCCATAGGTATTACAGTTAATAGCAGGGTCATCCATGGTGGACTGGTTTCAGCTAGGCTTCCAGACTCAGACTGACTATGGAGAAGAACATAGCTAATCCACTCTCGAAACAACTAGAGAACTAGCTAACCCACTCTTGAAACAACTAGAGAAACACTGTCAAATATAGTGCTGTAATATGAGCACCCCAGATTGGAAGCCAGTCAAAAGATGACTGGAGAGGATTTGCCTCCTCAAAGTAGAGTTGGCCTCAATGACGGGAATGGAGTAAAGCCATAGGGACCTCCATTTGCTGATGTGGCATGATTCCAAATAAGAAGGAACAATTGTTAATATCCATTAATAAATTGAACATGGAGTGTACATAGTATGAAATCTAGGAAAATCGGAAATTGTCAAAAGAGAAATGGAGCACATAAACATTGACATTCTAGGCATAAGTGAGCTAAAATGGACTGGCCTGGGCTATTTTGAATCAGATAAACATATGGTCTCAGATGCCAGGATTTAGCTCATTTGGTTGAGTGTTGCTCTGTGCTCTTTGAGGCCCTCCCTTCTATCCCCAGCATGACAAAAAATGGAGAAGGACGTGGCAATCCACTCCTGAAGCAATCCTGAAACAATCAGTCATTGAAAATTCTTTGAGGGTTGCTATGAGTTGGACCCAACTTGATGACACCTAACAACAACATGCCTAGAATGTCCATATTTACGAATTCCATTTCACTTTTGATGTGTCTCACATATGTGGTCAAGTGCTCTATCACTGAGCTGTTCCCCCAACCCTCATTTAATTTTGAGACAGGGTCTTGATAAGTTGCACAGGCTGCCTCTGACTTTGAGCTCATAATCCTTCTGCCCCAGCCTCTCATATTGCTGGGATTACAAAGGTGTGTGCCATGGTGCCTGGATTCACTTTCAATTTTAAAGGATATGTCTGCTAGGTATGATAATCTAGCTTGGCAGGTAGTTTATTTTGGAGCTTGAAATACATTATTCCATGCCTTTCTGGTCTTTAGTCTTTCGATTGAAAAATCAACTGTTATTCTGATAGGTTTGTCTTTATAAATGAGTTGATGCTTCTCTCCTACAGTTTTCAATAATCTTTCTTTGTTCTGTACTTTTGGTATTTGAATTATAATGTGTCATGAAGAGGTTGTTTTCTGGTTTGTCTGTTTGGGATTCTAAATCCTTCCTGTATGTGGATGTCCATATCTGTCCATAGATTTTGAAGATGTTCTACCATTATTTCACAGAGGTTTTAACTGTACTTAACAGAATTAATGGAGGAAGTCCCTTAAGATGTTTTATTAAAACTCTAATGTTTTAAAAATATTATTGTAAAACAGCAAGTGAAGGTTTTCAATTTAATTTTTTCAATTATTTAAGGAACAATAACACAAAAAAGGCCTGGATAAATAGAAACTATATACTATGATAGGGCTGGGATTTAGCTTAGTTGGTAGAGCACTGCGCTGCAGCCTCTGAGGTCCTGAGTTCAATTCCCAGCAGCACAAAAATGGGAGAAGGACCTGGCAATCCATTCCCAAGGCAATCCTGAAACAGTCAGCCATTGAAAACCCTATGAGAGTCGCTATGAGTCAGATACCTACGCGACGGCACCTAACAACAACAACATACTATGATCGGGGCTGGGATTTAGCTCAGGTGGTAGAGTGCCGCTCTGCAGTCTCTGAGGTCCCGAGTTCAATTCCCAGCACCACAAAAATGGGCGAAGGATGTGTCAATCCACTCCCAAGGCAATCCCGAAAAAACCAGCCATTGCAAACCTTATGAGGGTCACTATGAGTTGCACATGACTCACAGCACCTAACAACAACAACAACAATATACTATGATCATGATCATGATTGTATGATTTAACTTTATCAACTTTAACAATCCTTATCAGTTCAACTAGTGAATCTATTGCCTTTCCAACTCTCAATTCAGGAAGAATTTCCTCAAATCTAAAAATCTAGTAACATTTGAATTTTAAAAAAGGAAATACGGATAAATCTCCTTAAATGATTGTCATAGTTAATTGCATGTGTTAATTTGTCCTGAATATAGTGCCAAGTTTTTTGATCAAACACTAGTTTGAATATTCCTCTGAAGGTATTTTATGTTGTTGTTGTTGTTGTTAGGTGCCGTCGAGTTGGTATCCGACTCATAGCGACCCTCTGAACCACAGGGGAAACACTATTGTCAGCGCTTCTCTGCTATTCATAGGGTTTTCAATGGCAGATTGATTTTTGGGAGAGGGTTGCCAGGTCCTTCTCCCAAACCTACAGCTTCTGGTGTTCCCAGGCGGTCTCCCATCCAGGTACTAACCAGGCCTGACCCTGCTTAGCTTCCGAGATCTGACGGGATTGGATGCCACAGGGCTATGGCTGCAAGCTGAAGGTATTTTATAGATATAAGTAATATCTATCCTGGTTGAATTTCAGTAAAGATTACCCTGGGTAACATGAGTGTCTCTTATCCAATCAGTTGAAGATGTTAAGATCAAACACTAAAATTTCTCAAAGAAGAAAGAACTCTGCCACAAGATTATAATAGAAATGTTGCCTTAATTTCCAGTCTACTGGCTTGTCTTATTTATTATAGAGTTGTCATCCTCACAACCACATGAACAAATTCCTTAAAATAAATCTCTTTATTTCTTTTCCATTCTTTCTCTCTATATAGGTGTGTATATGTGTGTATAAACATATTCTGTATCTTTAAATAACAATGACTGACATATACACTGGCACAATAGATATGCCACAAAACTATAGTTATTAAATGATTAAAACAAAATAGTGAGGAAGATCTAAAGAGGAAAATAATGGAGAGACAATGGAGGGAGAGGAGGAAGGCAAGGAAGAGATGAGGGGAAAGAAAGAAAGAAAAAAGAAAAAGATTTTTGTTAAATGTCAGAGAATAGATCAGTAAACCAAAGGAACATAATATAGCTGAGAAATGTGTTCATGGGGGTTTTATCATACAGAGAACAACAAATCAATAAAATTTAGAGAGGAAAAGCATAGTGAAATCCTTCTATAATACTATGTAGAATGTTAAACATATATTAGAGATGTGAACAAATCAATAGATGCCATGTTGTTAAAATTAAGAATTTTTTCCATGAACAAATTTAGTACAATCTCTCAGATTACAATCTCTCAGAAACTATACATAATGTCTAAAAGTGGCAGATACTTCTTTGCTTAAAACTTACAAGAAATGGACATGAAAATAAGTAAAAACAACATAAATTGAGAAAAAATTGGCAGTTAACAGAATTGTAAAATAAAAACATGGATAGATGTTTTACTTAAAATGATCATAAAATGATACACTAAAAATAGTGGCAAAATATATAACTTGCCCTAATGATATTGGTAAAGATTAAAGAAAGATGATGCCAAATGTTTGTGAGAATGTTTAGGATGGAGGATGAAAGTTATAATGTACCAGCATAGGAGTATAAATGATTACATTCTTTGCTGAGAGTATTCTGAAAGTAATGGGTAAATTTAGTGTAGTATGTTACAATCTATTTAAATCACTGTTCAGAAGACAACATTTCTCAGAAGTAAATTAAGGAATTTGATGGAGTTCAACATTGCTTTGAGTATGGTAGCTGGAACATGGAAATAGCATAGGTGTCAATTCCAGGAAAATGAACAAGCAAATGTGTTTAGTGTATATTATGTGAAATCCATTCACTGAGTTTGATGTATGTTTTAACATGAATAAGATTTAATAATGTGGTACTGATAGGGAAAAATTAAAAATATAAGAAGATCTGTGGCACAATATCTCTTATGAAAATTTAAAACACAGATATATACAAAACAGCCTTTTGATTTTACAAAGTTATATATTTAATCTAAGAAAATATATTAAACATATGAAAGTGGATGTCTATACTAGGGGAATGAGGTAAGGTTGGGAGTTGGGAAGATAGAAAAAACAAAATAATCCAGTACTGCTTTGATGTGGACCATGATCTGAGCAGTATAAAGATCTCAATCTTGAACATTCAAGATCTTAAAATAAATAGATAAATAAATAAATAAATTTGGTCTCTAGGGATTTATTTTCACTTTATAGTTTGAAATTATGCAGTTTACTTGAATAATTAACATATCTTGAAATATTTCATTTGGAAGAAAAGATTATTTTCTGTCTTGCCCAATCCGGGCAGAAAAATATCATTAATATTTCCTTTATTTTCCAACTCAATTTTTATGCTTTCTGGAAGAACGAAATGCAATAGAAATGTGTACTGCCACCATGCAATCAAATTCCACATACTAGAGGTTTTCCAGTAAAGATGATTTTGTCAATCCCTCCCTTGGAGAGGGTGTGAGATTTAGCTCAGTTGGTAGAGTGCTGCTCTGTACTCTCTGAGGCCCTGGGTTCAGTTTGATGCCCAGCTCCACAAAAAATGGGAGGAAGACCTGGCAATTCACTCCTGAAACAATCCTGAAACAATCAGCCATTGAAAACCCTATGAACAACAGAGAAGCACTGACATAGTGCTGCCATGCATGGCACAGTGTTGGGGAGTGTTTCACTCTTTAGTATACAGGATCACTGAGTCAGACCTGACTTGACAGCACCTAACCACAATAACCAACACTCCTGGAGAGAGTTGGGTATGTCTAGAGGAATTTCAGTTGTCAGAGCTGGAGGGAAATAGGTTGCTATCAGCATCCACTGAGCAGAAGTTGGGTATAATGCTAAATATCTTAAAATATATGGTTTACTTCCCATGACAAAAAATTATCTCACCCAAATTTTTCACATTCCCACCACTGGAAAAAATTGCTATGTAGTATTATGTCATCATGCTATTTATAACATGCTTAGTTCTAAAGCGCTCTATGGAAAAAATAGCAAATCTCATATTTGTTTTATATGAAAATTATAGCATTAAATATATGCATATAACTGCCCATTCATCTATCTTCCTGTTTTTCATTCATTCAACCAGTGAGCATTGGCTGAAAACTATGTGCCAAGAATAATTGCAAAGCATTCCAAAACCAAAGAAGAGTAAGATCCAGTCATAGCTTTTCAATTAATTAATTAATTAATTAATTAATTTTTCAGGCAGAATCTCCCATGTATGCCAGGCTAGCCTCAAACTCAGGATCCTTCTGTCTCAGCCTCCTTAATGCTAGGATTACAGGTATGTATCACCATGTCCAGCTTAATTTTTGCTTTTGATATAATCTCAATACACTGGGTCGGACACATCAAGAAGTGTTATTAGATGACAAATGATGCTATAAAAGAATCATGGTACAAGAAGCTGACAAAGAACAATTATGAATAGCTGTCTCATATAAATTAATGAATCTGGTAGGTCATCCCAACATTTTATTATGCTAGATAAATATCATATACGTATATACATGGAAGTCTAAATACGCTCTACATCATTATTTTAATTAATTTTGTATTTTTAAATAACTCATTGCTTAATTGTAGAAGTTCTCAAAATAGATTCTGCAAGTGCATGGTATGCCTTTTGTTCCCATGCTACAGGGGGGTAATCAACACAATCACAGCTGCCATATGCAACATAAAATTGAAGACATTTACTCTGAAAAAAAATAGTGAGGGGACCCAGTGTTTTTGCCTACATGTGGCCAAAGGACAATCAGTATGTTAGCAGATTCAGAGAAATAAAAAGAAATAAAAATATCACTTTACATGTTAAGGAAAGAGAAAATAGCCCATTTCAAGATGTGCTTATGTAGATTTGGAAAGTTTCTGTAAAGAAGATAGACTCTTTCCTATTTACTTCTTGCCCATGAAAGTTTTCTTACTATAAATCTTCCCATTCTGTTTCATTTCCTTTCCAATTGTTCAGAAACTGAATGTGAAAGTCATTATTCAAATTTATAAGCAATGCTATTCATTCTTTTGCAAAAAGAATTTTGAGATAAATTTGCCACATAGGAAGAGGGTTTCGTAGTAAGAATTTTGCCCTCATTGGGCAGAATAAGTTTTACATATGGAATCTCTGGGGAGAAAGGAATCCCAAAGCTGAGGCTGTGTTGGAACTGGCTGGGAATCCCAGAGAGTTCTGTACTTCTTAGTTCTCCGGAGAAGGGAATGATGAAAAATTCTGTATCCAGAAAGCCCATAGTAGCCTCTATGCATGTCAGAAAAGTGCCAACTTCTAATGGAGTTTTCTAAATCTGAAAACTATGCTGTTTTTCTGTGAGTCTGTGTAATGAGATGGCCCTCAGGTTTATTAAGTATGCTTATTGTTCTTAATGAAAGGCTTGTTGCTCTTGCTTCACAAACAAAAAGTCAATTCAAAGCAGTATAAGAAAATGTACTGAAGGATTTTTCCTGTGTGTCATAAGCTGACGTATTTTCTGAGACATCTAACCAGGCAGAGTCAATAAAATGTTAAAAGATTTTGACATAACACAGG
Organism: Pedetes capensis; assembly: GCA_007922755.1. Classification (NCBI taxonomy): domain Eukaryota; kingdom Metazoa; phylum Chordata; class Mammalia; order Rodentia; family Pedetidae; genus Pedetes; species Pedetes capensis. The sequence continues at coordinate 22,948 of VMDO01004944.1, read as the reverse complement.
CATATGGAAGAACTGAGATGTGTTAATTTCTTTTTTTCCTCACTAGGAAAGTCATAAATGTTCAGTTGCAGTTTCTTTAAATGAGTATATATGAATTTAGTAAAAACTTCAAAGGAAGAAAAATGTGTTGATGAACCAGAGAAATTGCCCTTCTAAGTTGATTTCCAAACATATATTTGTAAATTTTATTTTGATGATATTTTTATAAAACACCTTTAGTACCAATATATATTTACTATGTAAATCGATGTGTCATTCCACTGCAATGTACTGTATATGAACAAGAGAAATTTATATGACTCTCCAAAGGTTTCCATAGAAGACAATGTATTAACTAAAGCATGTAACATTCTAGAATATCATATTCAGAGAAGGAAAAATAAATGGATAAGGAGACTTTAGAAGCCAAAAGGCAAAGAAAAAAGCAAACATTTTTCACATACTCAATCTAATATATAAGCTGTCCAAACCCCAAGAGGAAAAAATATACTTATCTCATGTGCCAATGTACTTCATAGACCTTTTTAATACCTAAGAAATTCTGTCAGGAATGTCATGATGAATGATAAGGATAATGTAACATATACCCTGGATATCCAAGTCATCACCCCCCAACATACACAAGATTCTTAGAGGTTGTGATATAGAAGTAGAAGGAGAGCAAATGGTTCTTGGTCTCTTTTAGAACTGTTTGAATTCAAAAGCGGTCAAATCTCTTTTTCCTTTTCCTTAAATGTCTACATTTTCTGATTATTAAAGTGACATATATTTGCTACAGAAAATAGAAACACAACAGTAATGAAGAAAATAAATTTCTATAAACCAGAGTATAAGTTATATTTCCCTAGAAATATTGTCATCTTAACATTAAAGCGAAGAACAAGATAGAACTTACTTTGCTGTCCATCTCTGTGAGCCTGGACCATGGTGAGCTTGTGCCAGCTTTTTGCCATCTATAAGGAACTTGGGCTGGGATTTAGCTCAGTGGGTAGAGCGCTGCGCTGCAGTCTCTGAGGCCCCGAGTTCAGTTCCCAGCACCCCCAAAATGGGAGAAGGGCCTGGCAATCCACTCCCAAGGCAATCCTGAAGCACTCAGCCATTGAAAACCCTATGAGGGTCGCTATGAGTTGAATAGCGACTCGACGGCACCTAACAACAACAACAACATAGGGAACTTAGGGCATAAATTCACACATATTTATCCATCTTCTCTCTTGGGGTGGGGGAAGAGAAGAGAATAATTAATTACAGGAAAGACATGATAATATTTGGAATATCATCCCTCAGTAGTGGGGAGAATAAGATCTCTGGGAACCAGGAAGTCACCTCTTATAGATAGTTGCATACTTCACCAGCCCAGTATTTCATAAATTATGTTTAAAAACAGTCAGGTGTACCTTTGTCTTCAAAGTGACATCTTTACTTTTAACCACTTTAAAGAGGTTTTTGCAACAGTTTTTCCCAATGCAATGCAACTTTTGATTTCTTGACTGTTGCTTCCATGGGTGTTGATTGTAAAACCAAGTAAAGCAAAATCTTGGACGACCTCGATTTTAGATCAGGAAGTTGCATGCGGACCCAGTTATAAGGATTTTTGTTTTGTTGATGTTGAGGCACAACCCATACTGAAGGATATGTTCTTTTATGTTCACAGGAAATGTTTCAAATCATCTTCATTTTCAGCAGGCAAAATTGTATCCTCTGCATACTGTAGATTGTTAATGAGCTTTCCACAATCCTGATGCTGCATTCTTCTCCAGAAAGTCCACCTTCTCAGATTATCTGCTCAGCATAGAGATTGAAGAGGTACGGTGGAAAGATACATCCTTGACACATGGTTCTTGATTTTAAACAGGCACTGTTTCCTTGTTCTGTTCAAATGACTGTCTCTTGGTCCATGTGCAGATTCCTCATGAGTACAATTAAGTATTCTAGTATTCCCATTCTTTGTAGTGTTATCCATAATTTGTTATGATTCACACAGTCAAATGCTTTTGCATAAGAATTAAAACATAGATAAGCGTCTTTCTGGTATTCTCTGCTTTTGGCTAATATGTATCTGATATCAGCACTGATGTCCCTTGTTCCACACCCTCTTCTGAATCTGGCTTCATTTTCTGCAGCTGCCTGTCTATTTACTGGTGCAGATGCTTTGGAGTGATTGTTGACAAAATTTTGCTTTCATGTGATATTAATATTGTTCAACAGTTTCCACAATTGGTTGGATCCACTTTCTTGGGAATAGGAACAAATATGGATCTCTTCCAGTCAGTTGGCCAGGTAGCTGTTTTCCAAATCTCTTAGCATAAACCTCCAGTGCTACATCTGTTTGTTGAAACATCTCAATTAGTATTCCAACAATTCCTGGAGTCTTGTGTTTTGCCAGTTCCTTCAAGTCAGCTTCTACTTTTCCCTTTAGTACCACTGGTTCCTGATCATATACAACCTCTTGAGATGTTTGGTCATCCACCAATTCTTTTTGGTGTAATGACTCTGTGTATTCCTTCCATCTTCTTTTGATGTTTGCTGTATTGTTTAAAGTTTTTTCGTGTAGAATTCTTCACTATTGCCACTTGAGGCTTGAAATTTTTCATCAATTCTTTAAGCTTGAAAAAAAATAGAGTGTGTACTTCCCTTTAGGTTTTTCTATCTCCAGTTCTTTGCACATGTCATTATAACATTTGATTTGGTCTTCTCAAGCTGTCCTTTGAAATCTTGTGTTTAGTTCCTTAACTTCATCATGTCTGCCTCTTACTTTAACAACTTGATATTTATTGGCAAGTTTCAGAGTTTCTTTTGACATGCCATTTGATCTTTTTTTTTTTCCTGTCTTTTTCATATCCTTTTGTTCTCTTCATGAATGATGTCTTTGATGGCATGCCACAACTTTTCTGGTCTTTGATCATTAGTGTATAACACATCAAGTTTTTTCTTGAGGTGGTCTCTGAACTCCAGTGGGATATACACAAGGTCAGACATTGGCTCTCGTATCTTGTTCTGATTTTCTTCTGTTTCAGTTTGAACTTGCATATGAGCAGTTGATGGTCTGATCCATAATAAGTATCTGGTCTCCTTCTGACATTTGATATTGAGCTTTTCCATCATCTCTTTCCACAAATGTAGTCAGTTTGGTTCCTGAATTCCCCATTTGGTGAATTCCATGTATATACTCACCATTCATGGTGGTGAAAAAATGTATTTGTGATAGAAAAGGTTGTTGGTCTGACAAAATTCTATCATAGAATCTCCAGCATCATTTCTGTCCCCAAGGCCATATTCTCCAACTACTGAGCCTCCTTCTTTGTTTCTAACTTTTACATTCAATCACCAGTAATTATCAGTGTATACTGATTGCATATTTGATCAATTTCAGACTGCAGAAGCTGATAATCAACTTTCCTTTCTTAATTTGTAGCCTTAGTGGTAGCCATGTAAATTTGAATAATAATCATATTAACTGACCTTCCTTGTAGGGGTATGGATATTATTCTATTGCTGACAGCATTGTACTTAAGGAGAGCTCTTGAGATGTCTTTTTTGAAGATGAATACCACCTCATTTCTCTTTTGTCTATCACTACCAGCATAGCAGACCTCATGACTTTCTGGTTCAAAATTGGCCATACCAGTCAATTTTAGCTCTCTGAAGCCTAGAATGTCCCTGAAGCCTAGGTTTATGTGTTACATTTCCCTTTTGATGATTTCTAATTTTCCTAGATTCATACTATGTACATTCCACATTCCAATTATTAATGGATGTTTACAGTTGTTCCTTCTCATTTTGAGTTGTACCACATCAGCAAATAGAGGTCCATGGGGCTCTACTCCATTCCCATCATTAAGACTGACTCTACTTTGAGGAGGCAATTCTTCCCCTGTCATCTTTTGAATATCTTCCAACCTGGGGGGCTCATTTCCTGGCACTATTTCTGACAGTGTTTCCTGCTATCCATAGTGGTTTCAGTGGCTAATTGTTTTGGGAGTGGATTAGCTATGTCCTTCTTGCTATTTGGTCTTAGTCTGGAAGCTCAGCTGAATTTGGAGACGAAGGTGTGTCTGACTCATGCCATGATATTTTCAGTTGCATCATATGGTTGTGAAAGTGGGACACTGAATGAGGGAGACAGGAGAAGAATTGATACCTTTGAATTATGTTGCTGGAGATGAATATTGAATATACCATGGACTACCAAAAGAACCAGCATACTCATCTTGGAAGAAATACAGAGTGCTCCTTGGGAGCAAGGGTGGCCAGACTGCATCTTACATATTTTGGACATTTGTTGGGAGGGACAAATCTTTGGGAAAGGACATCATATTTGAGAGAATGGTGGATCAAGGAAGAAAAATAAGACCCTAAGTAAGCAGATTGATGCAATGTCTGCAACAATGGACTTAAACATAAAAAAGATCATATGTCTGGCACAGAGTCAGGGAGTGTTTCATCTTCTTGTTCATCCAATTCCTATGAGTCAGACCCGACTTGACAGTACCTAACTACAAATCTAAAAACAATGAAGTTATAGGCCCTTGCATCAAATATTAAAGAATAATTGAGATCCTGGACACCAGAAAATGGACACCAGATGCAATATTGCATGACTATAATCCCAGTAATTTAGGAGCCTAAAAGAATAGAATCACAAATTCAAGGCCAGAAGTAGCCTGTGCAACTTGGAGAGACCCTGTCTCAAAAATAAAAAAATATAAGAGGCACTGGGGGTGTGGCTCAGTGGTAGAGCATGTGCACAGCATATCTGAGGCTGTGGGAAAAAAAAAAGAGTAAAAGCCAATGCATATATTTGCCCATTTTGCTCATTTTAGGACAGTGGTAATAATAATAGTCACAGTAACTAGTAACTTGTATTAACTGTTTCCTATGTGCTATGTACTATACTGAGTTTTACCTGCATTACTTCATAAATATTTCCTCCCACTTTTCAGTCAGGAAATTCAGGAGAAGAAAGGGAAAGGTAGAGCCAATAGTTACAAAATGGGGCTAAACCCAGGTGACCTAATGCCAGGACCCCTGCATTCTATCATACTCCCTACTCCCTACCATTCTCCCCTATCTGTGTGAACACAATTATTTTAAGAACATCTTTCAAGATATAAAGTTTCTGAAACCTCATAATACTAATTAATTATTAGGAAATTATAAGACATTATTTTTAAAAATGTACTCTATGGAAAGCAAGTGAAGACTTCGAAAGAGCCAACTGGAGTTAATTAATGTTATCCTCATAAAACAGAGCCTGCAGCCATACATTGTGGCGCCAGATCCTGTCAGATCTCAGAAGCTAAGCAGGGTTAGGCCTGGTTAGTACCTGGATGCAAGACCACCTGGGAATACCAGGTCCCGTAGGCTTGGGAGAAGGACCCATCAGCCTACTCCCAAAAACCAATCTGCCTTTGAGAACTCTATGAATAGCAGAGAAGCATTAACAATAATGTTTTGCCTATTGTACGTCAGGTCACTGTGAGTTGGATACCGACAGGATGGCACCTAACAATAATAACATAAAATAGAATTATTTTCAATTATTTAATGGTCATATGTAATACCATACCTGATTTAAACTTATATTCCATTTTATTACATCATCTTTGTATCACATTTAAGTAGACATACTGTCATGGAACCTAAATTATGGTAATTCCTGATCCACCGGTCTTTAAATAGCCATTCGTCTTTCATATAGTCATATGATCCTAAAGGCCCTGATAATATATAAACAGAAAAGAAGTATACTGTAGGGTCTTTCAACTTTTCCAACTAATTTGAGCAGATTAGTAAGCAAAAAGCTTTCCACAGTACCTATTTGCATCTTACTCGGTTAAAAAGCAAAAAATTTTGTGCGCTATATTCATAATCCTAATGAATACATTTGAAAATAAAGAGTTGGTAGTTGTTGCTTAATTGGTATAAAGTTTAGTGTTTTAAAATGAAAAGAGTTCTAGAGATTGGGTGCACAACAATGGGAATATAGTTAACAGCATTTATCTGCACACTTAAAATATGTTATACATATTTTATCAACCAAAATCAAACTTAAAATTTAAAAGAGCATTGGCTACAGGCCACAGCTTTTTCTTAAAGCCTATTCTGCCCCACTGTGAGACTTCTTTTTACCGAATTGAATTCATTTTATGGGGAAAAGAAAGAACAAGTTTCTATCGTAATTATTACAACTTTTAAGACATGTCAGCATTCCAGCTGCCTATTGTCAAATTTTAGTGATTTTGTAGTTATTATAAATACTGTAGAATTATTTGATTTTAGTTATAATGTATTTTTTAAAAGGATGTCCTCTCACCATGGTTTTCCTTTTCTTACTACAATTCTTTTTTTGCATTTTTCTAGGAACTTCTTATAGTGAATGGGATTCTTGATCATTAGCCCTACTGGGAATTCCTTTCATTATCTTTAGTTTCCAAAGATGAGAAGACTCAAAAATCTAATGCCTACTGCTTGGCAATTCCAAGGAAAAGGATTTGAACAGATTCTCATGGCTTATTAGGAAGTGTTAGACTGGTTATTTCTTGGTGGACACTTGGGCTCTTTCTTGATAAGTGACTGTTCTCTGGTTGAGCACACTCTGCACTTTCTGGTTGGAAGCCAATACTGACAGGTCAAAGAAATCATTTAGTAAAACTAATCTTTAGGCAATTAACCACAGAGGACATGAAGTAGCCTCATCTCAAGAAAACAAACATAGAATTCAATCATATCAGGGCTGCATAGAAAACATACTTTCCAACTTAATGAAAATCCAGCTTTATCATGGTTCCTCTTACTAGGCAATATTTATTTTGGCTTTAATGTAAGAAACAGTTGCCCAAAATAGGATCCCCATTCTTTCCATGAGTCAAACTCAATTGTACGGTTGATCCTAGAGTTTGACCAGTTTTAGAGAGCCAGAGCTGGAAATAAAGGATCAAGGAAAACCAACAGCTTACTCAAAATACAGACTGGAACAAACGTGCTTCACAGAGGCTTTGCTGACCCAGCTTCTCCTTCGAGAATTTGGCATGACTTTGAGGGGTCCATTTTCAATGAGGTGAATGAAGAGTTGGCAGTCCGACTCTCGCTTACAGTAATTGAGTCAGACAATTAAATTGCCTCCCAGTTACTGAAAATGTAAACCACATACACTGTATGTAGGTCACAGCATTCCAGTGGTGCATGTCCAGTATAGTGACTTAATGGCTGGATGTGGAGGACTCTTTTGAGTCAAAGCAGCATAGAATGCTGGCTCAGCAAATATACATGCACACAGCAGGGGGAACACCAAAGGTCAGTAGCTTTGGAAGATATCCTAGAACTGGAATTCCAGCACATGGATTTATTTAGACAAAACAATGTGTCAGCTTATCATTGTTCTGTAATTTTTGGATAGCTTTCCTTAAAATCTTAAAATGAAATGCTTTTAAAATTCCTTCTTTATACACACCCCCTCCAAAAAACCCTCGCATGTATTCCCCAAATTGAAGTTATAAGTATTTTTGTGCCAACAGAGTAACCGAAGTAGGACTGATCAATGTCCCAGTCTCAGCTTGTGATATTATATAGCCTTTGAATAAAGTAGATTTTGCCACATTAATGGAAGTTGGAGAAGAGAGTGGATTATGTATATAGTTAACTTGATTTAGTAGGGATGCTGATGAAGTCAACTGATTATTTTAATACAGGAGTTGATGAGGAAGAAATGAATTGTATAATCAATATTATTTTCAGATCAATGGTTTTTTTCACATCTTGTCTCCTAAATAGAATATAGGCAATAGACTGTTAAAATTTTTTATTTTAAAAATTCCTTGCTTTGTATTTTTATTTTCCTTGGTAAATCCTCAATCTTAGTGGTTCAATCTTCTCCAACACAAGGGTTTTTTTTAACATCTGGTTCCATCATCAACTATTGCATGTTTAAGAGATGCAATTGTTCTAGTTGATTACAAGAAGAATTCCAAGATACATTTTTTTGTTTGTTACTATATGGATGCCCTACCTGCAGATGTTTGCTATAAAAGCATCCTTACAGATTTTCACATCAAAGCCTGGACCTGTACCTACCATACCATGCTCAGAGTATTATGTTAAGTTTTTAAAGAGGAAATCTCATTTCCCAATAGGCTTACTCTTTGTGAAACACCATTTCTATTCTGGATATTTTGCTTATGATTTTATCTTCAACAGCCCCAATCCTTCTCCAATAATCCTGGGTAAAGAAAGAAATTATAAACCTATGAGTCTTGCTGTTTTTCTGCCACCAACTCTTATTGCTTCTGTATTGTCACTTAAGGTTAGAAAGTTGCTCAACTTCAGAGAAGCGTATTCATTCCAGTTGTGCCTTTTCTGAGCTGTCTCAAAGCAGTCTTCTTCTTAGGCTTTGGTCAGAACATGGAACCAAGTGCTCCATGAGAAAGGTGTACATTGGACTATTTCCATATATATGTCTCGACACACTGGTGACAAAACATGCAATGCTAATGAGGCAAAGAGTCACTATACAAAGCCCTGTTTCCATGAAGTCATTTATTTCTTAAATTTCTAATCTAATGTAATCATTGTGTATAGAGATAATAGGTGAGGTTTTAGAGATAGATGGAAGAGCATGATTAATGGGTGTCCTACACTTTGGGCAGGTTGACAGATGAACATGTAAAACATAAAATCTTAGAATATGTATTATTATGACATTCATTAAATCTTAATGAGTATATGTTATTATTTTTGATAGAATTCTTTGTATATATTCAGCCAACATTAACAAGGTATATAAATAAAGTCAGGGATAAAATTATCACATATATTACAACTCTGAAATTAGTTGAAAATTCTTTTAGAGTGAAAAACTATAAAAGATACTAAGATGCCAAGTAAACTTACCCTGAAAGCTCCCAAAACATAAAATATTCTATTCCAAATGTCACACATAAATGCAATAAGAAGAGCTCTAATTTATAATAGCAATCTAATTTACAATAAACATGCAAATTCCTAAGCTTACCCTTATCCCTAATGAGAAATATGTTATCAAGTTGAAGAAAACACTTTAATAGAACATTCATACAAAAATTTGAATGACCAAACATAAAATGTTCTTATTTTAAAAGATATAATTTTTCCAAAATTACAAGATGATATGATGCTAACAAAATTCCAATGAATTGTATAAAGGAAAAATAATTTCAAAAAAGCATAAAATTTATCTAGAAAGCCCACATTTTCTCTTCAAGAATACCCCAGAGACTGTGTTGTCCTTGTCCACTATAGTAAGAACAGACCTTAGAGATACAAGAGTAAATGATATCTAAAGTAATCTAGGTAAGAGGTATGGTAAGAAGCATTCAGATTATGGATGTATTTTAAAAGAAGTGTCAATGAAATTTGAGGACAAAGTCAGTGAGGATTTTGAGAAAAAGAGAGCATAAAGGAGCTCCAAATTTTTAATCAGAGCAACTAAAAGAAGGGAGACATCATTTACTGAGATGGAAAATCTGTGGGAAGAACAGTTGGCATAAGAGTAGCAGTTCCTTTTTGGATAACTTAGTTTGGAATTCCGATTGATTTCCAAGTAGAGATAACAAGTGGGCCCTTAGATACAGTGTGGAGTTTGGGAAAGAATATTAGAGTTTTCAGAATATAGATGATATTTCAAGTTGTGAAATGTGAGCATAAATGAATATGAAAATTGAACTTTTGGGTAAACATTGAAAACATGAGGAGAAACCAATAAAGGAGGCAGAAAGGGTGCAGCCAGTGAACTGGCAGAAAAACCAGGATAGGGCATTGTCTCAGCAGCCAAGAAGAAGAAAGAAAGGAAATCATGAAGCTATATGATACTGACAGGTCAAGTGAGATAAGAACAGAGAATTGCATTTTGCATTGAAGAATAGAGGAAATGGTGACAGAATGAAGGAACATTTGATGGAATGACTGGAACAAAAACTTCTTCGGAGTGGCTTCAAGACAGAATTGGTTAAGAGGACTTGAAGATAGTAATCATAAAACACTTTCAAGAAATTTTTCTATAACAGGGAATGGAGAAATGAAAAGCATCATACAGTCTTGAAGCTGAAGCTAGTTGAATTCCAGACAGGTTGAATTTATTATTTATTTATTTATTTATTTATTTATTTATTTATTTATTTTGAGGCAAACTACAGGAATACAGACTGGCTTTAGACTTCTGAGATCAAGTGATCCTCCTGCTGGGACTACAAGCATATACCATGACATCTGGCTTTTGGCAAGTGAATATGTTTAATAGAAGTAAATGATATTCTTCTCTATCTTTTACTTAGTAGTATTAGATGGGAAACTTAGATGGGAAGGGTGGGAGGTGGGGAAGAATAGGGGAGGGTAAGGGGAAACCTATATAAATAATGTTTATCAAAATGCATATATGGAAATGTCACAATGAAAAGCATGTCAAAATGAAACACATTAAGATGTACATTAAAATTTCTAATAAAAAAAGAAGTAAATGATATTGAAAGTATGTAAGGATATATTACAATGAATAACCATGAGATTCCATCTAATGGGCAAACAAATCTTATATTTTCAAACTACCACTTTGGTGATTTAAAAGAAATGATGCACTTTAGCCATCTACATAGAACTCTATTGGGAAAGAATTTCTGTCTGCACATTTTTTCCCGCTTCCTTCACAATCATTTTCATCTATGATGTAAGAAAGGGAAGAACCTGGAAGTAAAACATGTTATCTATTTCCTGAAGAGCACATTATGCAGTTAGTTTTATAAACTATCATAGATTGTAAACTATAAGAAGACAAGCCCCGTGTGTAATGTAATGTACTTAATACAGCAGAGGGCTATGTAAAATACTCAAAAAAAATGTTTAAGAGAATGAACAAAGACAAATGGAACTAAAGTTCTATTTAATACTTATAAATCATTGTTTGGTAGGAAGGAAATATTAATTAAATGTGAAATTCTCCAGTGGTGTGTGCTGGCTAATTAGGATTGTCAGCTCCTTGTAGATACTAATCTATAGGTTTGTTAAATAAATGAATGAATGTTCTCTCTGGTATATCTCACATTCCCATGAAGTGAAGAAAACATAATCCCTGCTAACATCTGCTTTTTGCAGTCATTTTCATGTGTATGTGTAAAACTTCAAGTCTAGCAGAGTTTTTCTGATTTTGACAGCAGTCTAGAATTCTAGCTTTTCTCTAAATCTCATAACCTTGGGACCAACAAATTGGGTGAAAGCCTCCTTTTTAAATTCACACTTATAATATTCACGGCAACTTACTTATACTTAATTACTATAAATATGGGTGCTTGGTTGAACCTTTGATAATGTGTGAGCTACCGTAAGTCATACAATTTTTAAAATGTTTTATGTTGTGCAGCCATAAAGTCTGGCTTATTTTGAAGTGCTAAGATAGGCTGACTTAAAGAGAACATTTTTTTTTTCTGGTGTGAGTGGATACAGACTCTTCTATTTCATTCCAGAAAATGAGTAAAAGTCTACTAATGCACCTCTGCTTCAGGAAGATTCTAATTTCATGACCCAGCCAAGAATGACATTAAGATTCCAGAGATAAAAAATGGCAGCTCAAAACGTAGGGGCCTTAATCTGCAGGGAATTAGACAACGCGATGCCTAAATTCTGATACCGTGCTTCCTTGTCCATCAAAGCTTACTTCCCTTAGAGAATTGCCATTAGTAGGCTTTTCCATTATTTTCCCAGAATAGAATATTACTCATATATAATATAACAGTGAAGAGAGAGTCCATTATAGTTACCAACATATGAAATATGATCTAGTCCAGTGGTTTCAAAACTTGGTCATATAAATTACCACCAAAGCTGTTTTAAATGACAATTTTCTACTGCAAAGATTCTAATTTGGGAAGATTGGGGAGAAGTTCAGATGAATTTGTTTATAACAGCAATGCTGGTGAATTCTTTTCCAGCTTGTCTAGTATTGGTTTACTGACAGGCCTTTGAAAATCACTGATTTATTCAACCAAAATGTATAGCAGGTGCCTGCTTGTAGGACCTTATAAAGGGTGGAAAGATAGTAAAATATGGTTTCCTTGTCACACTAAATAGATGTAGTTATGACTGATGTCACATAGAAAACAACTGGTACCTATTCCAGCATTCACATTACAAATGGATATAGACACTCCATGCTGCCAGTGGATTTGTATCCATTTCACATGCGATGAATTTCTCAGTGATTCAAGAGCTTTACTCATAAATTGTTCAAATCAAATGTAGTTGAGCTGAATTTCCTCTTCCTGTTATTATTTTCTATAGTACATGTTGTTTCTTCAACACCCAACAAATGTATTATTATTTTTTGTGGTACTAGCGGTTGAACACAAGGTCTCACCCATGCTTTGCAAGAGCTCTACCACTAAGTTGCACCCACATTCCTTTTTCACTTTGTATCTTAAGACAAGGTCCCACCAAGTTAAAGAGAATGTGTCTTCCCTCTAACTTGCTGTTCTCCTGCCTCCACCTTCTGAGTTGCTGGGATTACACCCAGCATAGGTTAAGAGGACTTGAAGAGAGTAATCATAAAACACTTTCAAGAAATTTTTCTATAACAGAGGAACGAGGGAACAGAGGGAACAGAGAAATGAAAAGCATCATGCAGGCTTGAAGCTGAAGGCATGCACCACCATGTCTGGAAAATCTATGATTCTTAACTGGAAGTCACACCCCCCATGGGTGCATTTTAATCTTTTATTGTGGGATGTTCACATGCACAATTTGAGAAGTTGAATGAAATGCTATATTTTAGCCTTTTATTTCGGAAAAATACTTTTGTTCTTATCATGTAACCCACAGAAAAAAGAGCTCAACAAAATTTTGAATCATGGGAATACACAAAGGCAATTAGTTCTCTCCAGAATGGTGTACCAAAATTGGTGGGGCTTGTAGAAGTGTTTGTGACTTATATGTATCAAAACAGGTATATTAATAAACACTGATCACCATTAGTTATGGGCTGGGATTTAGCTCAGTTGGTAGAGCACTGTGCTGCAGTCTCTGAGGTCCTGAGTTCAATTCCCAGCACCGCAAAAATGGGAGAAGGACCTAGCAATCCACTCCCAAGGCAATCCCGAAACAGTCAGCCATTGAAAACCCTATGAGGGTCGCTATGAGTCGGATACCGACTCAAAGGCACCTAACAACAACAACAACAACCATTAGTTATGGATATTATTGCTCAGTCTGTTAAATCTTAAGGCACCACAGGCTGTAGCATCTTTCACAACTGCTTTCTGTGACTCCTTTTTCCCTTTCTACTACTATTTCCAATATTAAGTAGCCCTTTCCTTTATTGCAACTTTCAACCAATTGCTAATGATACACAGTTCTGCCCACAGTCCAAACTCTGTAGGAGGATTAATATGCTGCTGCCCAGGAGGAGCTGGTACCTGATTTCTGCATATTGGCCTTCAAATTATTGAGACAATTTCACAAGCTCTCCGCTCCACATTTCCACAATATACATAGCTTGTGTGTTGAAGCCATTTGTCCTGAAGTTTAATCCATAAATTTGTAGCAAAAATGAAATAAAGATCAAGTGAATTATGTGCAGTGTCAGATATTTATTACATTTGGCACTTGGAAAATGTTAAATCCCCTTAAAAGAACTGAATTTCATTTGCCAAAATTTTCATTACCATGATCACTTGTTTAAAAACTTCTCAAAGTTGATCAGGGAAATTACATGTAAAAATACATATTTCAAACGTGTTTAAGTTTCAATTACCAAAATATTCTTTCTCATTGTATTTACTATTTGATCGGAGAAAATAAAGAATTCTAAATATGCATGGGGGCTGGGATTTAGCTCAGTTGGTAGAGCACTACACTGCAGTCTCTGAGGTCCCCAGTTTGATTCCCAGCACCGCAAAAATGGGAGAGTCCACTCCCAATGCAATCCCAAAACACTCAGCCATTGAAAACCCTACAAGTGTCTCTATGAGTCGGACACAACTCGACGGCACCTAACAACAACAACAAATATGCATGAAGAAAAAACTATATGGCATATTTCCAAGTGTAAATGCTCTTTTTCATAAGTGTAATAATGAGGTATAAGATGGTAGTAGTAGTAGTAGTAGTAGCAGCAGCAGCAGCAGCAGTAGTAGTAGTAGTAGTAGTAGTAGTAGTAGTAGTAGCAGTAGTGTAGTAGTAATAGTAGTAGTACTTGGGGACTGATGGGGATTTAACACAGGCTTCGCACCTATTTTCAAAGTGCTCTACCATTGGGCTGCATCCCCAACAATTTCTTATTTTTCATTTTGACTCAGGGTCTGATTTACATAAGCTTCTTCTGACCTTGAACTCATAATATTCCTGCATCAGCCTCCCAAGTCACTGTCATTACAGGAATGGAACACTGTACTCAACTAAGATCTCTTCTTATATGACAAAACCAAACCAACAAAACCAACAAAACCAACAACAAACCAACATCAAACCAACAAAACCATAAACCTCTACTAAGTCTATATAGCTGGGCCTCTCCTCAGATTCTATGCTAAAGTGAGCAGACAAAGTCAGAAGTGGCTTAATGAAAGCTCATGAGATGGCAAAGAAGTATGTAAACCTGCTTGGTTTTTGTTAGCTCAGTTGGTAGAGTGCTTGCAATGCATGCTCTGAAGCCCTGGGTTGAATCCCCAGCACTGCAAAGATGGAAGAAGGACCTGGCAGCCCACTCTCAAAACAATCAGCCATTGAAAACCGTATGACTAGCAGAGAAGCACTGACATAGTGCCAGGCATGGCACAGGGTTGGGGAATGTCTTTGTTCTGTTGTACACAGGGTGACTATGAGTTGGACCCAACTTGATTGAACCTAACAATAATAACAACAAAGTGTTCAAATTATGATTATAAATTCAGTTATAGGTTAAAAATGGCCCAATAGATTTTTATTTTTATTTGTCTTCATGTTTATTGAATCAAGTCAAATACCTATGGGAGCTAGAAAGAGGATCACAATTTTTTGTGGCAATTTAAATATTGGTGATCATAAAAATGAACTTTGAACTGTTAACTTCCCTAATGATTTGAAACACTGGAATTTCTCTAACATCTTTGATTTTAATTCTGATAGATTTATTTATGGTTTTGTGATATTATTCCTATAATAACAACATTATCTGTGATATGCTGATGGAATAGCAAATCTGAATTATACAGTAGGTTATAATTGTAGCTGCACATAAAGATAGCCTGCCATTGTATTTGTTATCTTGTTTTTTGGTGTCAGCATTGAGAGATGAAGATGTTGAGTGGTCTTCCATTGGGCCTTGCACTCCAATGTAACAAACATAGACAGGAGTAGGTCAGATTAGGCAAGAATTTGAAAGCTGGTTCAAATATTTTAATTAAAATCATTGTGGCATTGTGGCGCATGCCTGTGATCCCAGCACTTGGGCTGAGGCAAGAGGATCACAGGTTCCAGGCCAGCCCAGGTTACGTAACAAAACAAAACAAAACAAATTCAAAAAAAGAAGAACAAAATTATGGCAGCTGCTGGAAAATGAATGGAACAGCTTATGATGTTAAGTGAAATAAACCAGACTCTGAAGGACAAATACCACATTTTCTCTCATGTGTAGAGTCTGGATTTGAAAAAAAAAAGACATGAAATTAGAAGGGATATTATTGGAGTAAAGGGGAGGAATCAGTGGGAGGAGAAGGGGAAAAGGAGAGGGTGATGGGGATTAATATAAACAAAATATATGATATATATTGTGAAGATATTACAATTAAACCAATTATTTTGTACAATTAATATACCCCAATAAAAAATCTTACAGAAATATTGAGAGGTTGAGAGAGAGAGAAAGAGAGAGCCCATCAGGACAGAAAGATATCTATAGGGCTGAGTAAAAGGAGTAGCTCTGGATGGCTTCTGGAGGAGGTACTCTGTCAGGTGACATCTAAGCTGGAGGGGTGCAAGGAGGTTTCACACAGAAGTTCTTAGGCTCGGAGGTGGAAAGCATGAGCTGTCTAGGGAACTGCAGGAATCTCCATACCTGAAGATGGAACAGGAATGAAAGAAACCGGGTTGGTGACAAGGCGTCCTAAGACTTGTTAAACTTGGAAATTTAGACATTAGTCTAAAAGCAAATGAGAAGTCTTTGCCAGTGTTTGGATATTATCTAATTTGCATTTTAGGAGTAATTGTTAAACTAGAATGTGATGATTGAATTGGAGAAAGAGAGGCAGGAGGCCTAGACAAGGCTTCCTTTGTTAAATTACACAGGGTTTTTGTGAAAATTAGAAAAAGCCTCCCCTTCCTATTGGAAAATTGTCATAACTTACAGAATTGTCAGAGGACTCCTTATTGCTATCTGCTAGAAAAATATTGCCATGGATATAGCAATGTAGGTGATGTGATGACATGCTTATATGGTTCATGGCTTCCCCATCTGGCCCTGATGACACACTGCTTCTAGAAACCCAGAACATAGCTATGACTAATTATGTAGAGGACTTAAAATTTTATAAGCGCCTTTCATAAACATTATTTAATTTAGTTTTTCTGGTAATTCTGTGAGGTAGTTAGAAAAGGAACAATTTTTGTACTCATTCTATGGCTGAGAAAATTAAGCCTCAAGTAGGACAAGTGACTTGTCAATGACCATAGTTTTTATTGTTGCTGTTTGGAGCCATCAAATTCGATCTGACTCATAGCGACCCAAGGTACAACAGATGAAACACTGTGCCATGCTGGCACTATTATCAGTGCTTCCCTGCTATTCATAGGGTTTTCTGTGCCTGATTGGATTTTTGGGAGTGGCCTGCCAGGTCCTTCTCCCAAACCTACAGCACCTGGTATCCCAGGTGGTCTCCAAGTAGTAACCCCGCTTAACTGCTGAACTCTGATGAGATCTAATGCCAGGGTGGTATGGCTGGAGGCTAACCATAGTTTGGGGCAGTGGAACTAATATTTAATCACTGATGTTTTTAACCTTCACCAGCACTTTGTTACCTGTATGACCACAGGAGGATAAATCTCAAAAATGTGAATTATGCTGATTTCTTAACTGTAGCCAGCCTCTGGGAACATAATTGGGGTGGGGTAGGATGGATAAAAGAAAATAATCCTTCCCCCTTCTTTAAAGCCAGAAATCAAATTTAGAAACTGTGTCATAGAATGCTGGTCTGCTAGTTAATCTTTGAGAGTGGGGACAGGAAATTGACTTGGCTCATTTAGATTCTAAAAGGCACTTTGTTCTTCTAATTTTTGAAATGTAAACCATATTTTAATTCCAAGCCATATTTTAATGATGAAACTATATTTCTTGTCCTAGACATGCTGTTAATATAGATTAAGTAAAGAAGAAACTAAAACCTACTGATAAATACATATTCCATATTCTGAACTAATAGAAATACAAATGTGTTAATATAGCTGTAAAATATCAGTATATGTAATTCATTTCATAATTGCTATTTTCATCTAACTAAGGAACTAATGACAATTATGAAAAAAGTTCAGGTATTATTTTACAATCTTGACTGCATATTTTTAAACGGGGCTTAGGACAAAATATAAAACAGTTGTTTAACAGATATTTTAAATTGCACCAAGGAGAGAAATTAATAATTTTGTAGTCAGGATTAAGCATTTCATATCCATGCAAAGATGCAAGAAGCTACTCTTTCATGTCTGGAGGAGCTGAGCAGTGGAAATAGCTCTTGATAATCAGACTCTATCCATATAAGAGGGTTTATGTGAAGATTTTAGTTTTCTTTTTGCCTGAAAAATACAAATAAGAGGGTGTGGCAGAATTCTGATAATATGATAATCCACTTTTCCACTCAGTCCTGTAATGCAGAGACGTGGTACACTGCAGTGATCAAGAGCCAGGACCCTAAGATGTCCTGCCTGAGTGGCTATGTCACCCTCCCATTGAGCAGCTGTATAACACTGGGTGAGATTCTTAACCTTTCTCTGCTTTATAGAGTAATTATGAAAATTACATAAATTAGTGTATAAAAATACCTGGAACAGTGCCTGGCATATAGTAAGTGCAACATACAGTAAGTGCAATACAAGCAGTAGTGTTTGTTATTAATATAACTTGAAGGGTTATCAAATACTACAGTTTCTTTTTGATTATGAAGACTGGTTACTGCTAAAAGCTCTATGTAAATAACAATATGTGAAAAATACAGTTAGAAGAAGCTTGGGTAATTATTTTCAGTTTTCCTTCTCTTTTATAAATCTTCATTAGGAAAAAAAAAACCCTACAATTTTATGTTCCCTTTCTGTGGCAAAGAGGCAGAACCACCTCTTTCTAATTATCTCTAAAAGGAAAGAATACAAAATAGTGGAATCAAAATCCTCCCTATTGCTCAAAAGGCATAAACAAGTAAGATTATGTTAGTTATAGTGCCTGGGAGGGACATTTCAGGTTAAGAAAGCATCAAAGGAGCAATTCATGTCTATAAGTTTAATTTATGCCTAAATTGTATTTTTTAGGCTGATTCTACATGAAGTCCATTACACAGTGCAAAAAACAACACTCAAGATATCTAATCAGTGTTGTCATTGCTTCTAGGTACAAACCATATAAATATATTACAATGAACAATGTTTAACATGTCATACTAGAGATCAAGGCAATATATGGACTGATTTCATTGCATGATTTCAGTGGTTTATGAGTTCTTCTCCAATAAAAATGTGAGATTCTCAAAAAGAGCACTCCATAATTTTTAAAAAGTATTTTCATCTAGAATTAAAATGTAAACTCCAATTACTTTTCTTTTTACAAAGTAATTACTCAGTAACCTTTTTGCTATCTCAAAAATGAAATAAATACAGATCTGTAATGTCTTAAATAGCAAGCTTCTCAGATTTCTGGTAATTTAAGAATATACAGCTGTGAACTTTATACCATAATTTAAGACAGACTGGGAGATACTATAATTTTCCATAGATAGTCATTTAATATTTCCACATAAATATCATTCTTCTTAGATTTCAAATACTTTAAATTTTGTAATGCACAATACTTTTGCTATGAAATATTTAGAGAAAGATTATTTTAAAATTATCTGCTGTCTGGAGGGAAACGCACAGGACATTTTTCATAGCCCAGTGGTAATGGTTAGACTTCTTTTGATTACAAGTGAATGAAAATCCAAGACAAATTGGCTGGAACCAAAATAGAATTTATTGCCTCACCTAACCAAACAGTCTTGGAATAGATCTAGCTCTGGTCAATGCTTGACCAGGTTCAAATGATATCATCAAGATGTGATTCTCTCCATAATTGTTGACTCCATCTTTTACTTCTTGCAGAGGATTATTCTTCATTCTCAGACAAAGTTGACTTCATAGTTTTAAGTTGGCTACCACATCTCCAGTGCTTCCTACTTCCACATTCCCATCATGTAGGAAAGACCCAGAGTCCCAGCAGCTGTGACCGGCACCCATAGATCCTTCACTGTATTTGGACAAATCACCTTAGCCAGATGGAGGAATGCGCTATGATGGACTTGGACTTATGGCCCATGCCCTTTCTAGGGCCTGGGGACAGTTTTACCTAAGCACATGTTCTAACAATAGCAGAGGCCTGGATCTTCGAGGAGAGAATGGAAGTGTCATTATTGCTCTCCATTTGGTGCTTTCTGTGGGTAAGTTACATGAAAGTAAGGACTGCAGTGATGTTGCCCACCATTTTATCAACAGCAGACAGTATAGTCTTTGAGATATAATAAGACTGCAACATAAACCAAGAAAATAATGACTTGTTCTATTTCTAGTTGGAAGAATAGGACGTGGTAAGAATTCCATCCTGCAGCACGTCACATTCCTGATGCCCCCTCCTTCCTGAGCCTCATCCTTCCATGACCTTGCTGATTCTGTCCTGTGAAAGTTCTGCTTTTGACCACTATGTACCCCTTCAGGATCCCCACTGTAGTTTCCAGTTTTCCATTCCCATTGCTTCTGTGATGGTCTTCATCTTTATTATCTGTAGCTAGAGAAGGTAACAGTCTCCTAATTATTCTTTCTACCCTCCATCCTGTCTTTCCCATCTCTTCATCTACGTTAATTTCATAATAATTTACTGTAAAGAACAGCTTGAATATTGGCACCTATCTGTTGGTAATTATGTAGTCAAATTGCTCTGAATGAAATGCAGGCAACTTAGCACTCAGGTAAGATCCCTAACCTATTATTTATTGTCCTCATCTATAGTTTTCAAAGATGTTATAAATGACTAAATTGAAAGGATCATGTCTAATTCATTGTTTTGTTTTATTTTATTCAGTTTCATGCCTTTCTAGCTTCTGTATTGGGTTTTGTATGAAACAGGCATCAATAGTTAAAAGTTAATGAATATATAAAAATATATGACATTTGCCATAATTAATGTACAATGGTATTGTTGGAATTTCATCCTCCTGGAGTAATAAATAGCAAAGCTATTCCCAGTTAGTAGAGGGTAACTTTATGTGTAGTTCATTTCAATTCAGTGTGAAGAAGATTCATGCTTTACTTCTCTGTAGCTTTCAGAGGGACTTCTTCCAAATTGGCTTACTGATGCATGGCTATTCATACAAAAGGAAGAAGAGAGCATTTCCATTTGGGTTTTTAAGATGTTTTACTTCACTACAGCATTTTAGCACAATATAACACAGATTATTCTCCAATATTTTTTAAAAAATGATTTCTAAGTTATTCATAGAAAAAGAAATACACTTAGTCAATAAAATACTCAGTCTCAATAAATTAGAGAAACTGAAATTAAACAATTGTTGTTACTGTTGTTAGGTGCCGTCGAGTCGGTGTCCGACTCATAGTGACCCTCATAGGGTTTTCAATGGCAGACTGTTTCAGAATTGCCTTGGGAGTGGATTGCCATGTCCTTCTCCCATTTTTGGGGTGCTGGGAATTGAACTTGGGACCTCAGAGACTGCAGCGCAGCACTCTACCAACTGAGCTAAATCCCAGCCCCAAACAAACAATGAGTGTTTTTAAATCAGATTGTTGTTGTTGTTGTTGTTAAGTGCCATCAGTGGGTGTCTGACTCATAGCGACCCTATCTACAACAGGTGAAACAGTATTGTTAGTGCTTCTCTGCTACTCCTTAGGGTTTTCAATGGCTCATTGTATTTTGTGAGTCAGTTGCTGGGTCCTTCTCCCAAGCCTACAGCATCTGGTGTTCCCAGGTGGTCTACTATACAAGTACTAACCAGGCCGGACCCTGCTTAACTTCCAAGATCTGATGGCATTGGATCCACAGTGGTATGGCTGCAGGCCTAAATTAGATTAGCTAAGATGAAAAGTTTGTTATTGACTAGTTTGGCAAATGCGGAAAAGCAAGCATTATCATACACCATTGGTGTAATGGCAATATAGCGATAGATATCTAAATTAAGCTTTCAAATTCTTACATAGTGATTAACATTTGCAGATTCTCTGAAAAATGCCTTCAGGTTCAGATGACTTTAACAAAAAATTTATTACAAATGAACTGAAATTTTGTGCTGTTTAAATGGAAAATGTTATCAAAATCTTCTATATTTACTGTATTAATTTTCTCTATACCCATTTCTCACCTGACTCAACCCCGAGTTGTTAGGATCTATAATTAATTATTCTTAAGGAGTTTTCCTTTAACTGATCTTCTCTCCTCTGTTGCAAAACTTCATTAAAAAGATCAGATTAAGTGTTTCATTGACTAAACTAGTGGAGGAGGAAGAGAGATATGTATTCCCTTAAAGCATCAGAGTCTTAGTCTAAGAAATAGCAAAACCTCCAAGGAAAATGTCAGTTCAGTGATTAGGGCTGAACAATAGGTGGTTTTGTTGTTGTTAGGACCTGTTGAGTTGGGTCTGACTCTATGTACCATAGAACTCTATGTACCCTATGTACCTATGTGACCCTATGTACAATAGAACAAAACACTGCCATACACTGTGCCATGTGTATGATCTTTTTTATTTTCAAGCCCACTGTTTTAGCTACTGTGTTTGTTCTTATTTTGAATCATGCCATATCTACAACTGGAGATCACTGGGGCTTTACTCTATTCCCATCATGAATGATCAACTCTACTTTGAGGAGGCAACTCTTCCAGTCATCTTTTGAGTACCTTCCAACCTGGGGGGCTGATTTTCCTGTACCATATCTGACAGTGCTTCTGTTTATAGGGTTTTCAATGGCTAATTATTTTGGGAGTGGGCTGCCACATCCTTTTCCCTAGTCTGTCATAGTCAGGAAGCTCAGCTGAAACCTGTTCACCATGGATGACCCTGCTGGTTTGTGACATGCTGGTGTCATAACTTTCACCATCACAGCAACATGCAAGCCCTCACATCATGACAAGCTGACAGACAGTGGCAATAGGTGATTTGGGGCCAATTAAAGAACAGAGGTAACTCATGACAAGGGGTTTCATCCAATGTCTTAATACTATGTAAGCTCCCAGAAACTTTATACGACCTTAATAGTAGGAAAGAGACTTAGGAATAACTGACATTATCTGTCAATGTAGGGGCAAATGTGCTTGAAGGTGGAATTGTTGTTGTTGTTAGGTGCCGTCGAGTCGAGTCCGACTCATAGCGACCCTATGTACAGCAGATCGAAACACTTGCCGATTCTGTGCCAGGCAAACCATCTTATTTATGTTTAAGCCCATTGTTGCAGACACTGTGTCAATCCATCTGGTGGAGAGTTTTCCTCTTTTCCGTTGACCTGCCACTCTTCCAAACATGATGTCCTTCTCCAGGGATTGTTCTCTCCTGATTACATGTCCGAAATATGTAAGACGCAGTTTGGCCATTTTTGCTTCCAAGGAGCACTCTGGTTGTACCTCTTCTAGGACAGATCTGTTGGTTCTTTTGGCAGTCCATGGTATATTCAATAGACGTCTCCAGCACCACAATTCAAAAGCATCAATTCTTTTTCT
>VMDO01004943.1:87031-118202 GCA_007922755.1 Pedetes capensis | reverse complement strand
TAATTTTTTGAATTATCTCTTTAGATTCTAATTGAGATATTTCTCCCCTTATTTTTGTAATTTCCCTCTGTATGTTCCGTTTAGGGTTGTTTTTTTGTTGGATTTCTAGCGTCTTAAGCTGTGTCGATAGGTCATTTATTTGTCTCATTTTTATTTTATTGATGAAGGCACTTAATGCAATAAACTTCCCTCTTAAAACCTTCTTTAAGATTTTCTTGTTTGCTTCTCTCTTCTTTCCTAAAAATCATTTACATCGTGAAGCACAGATATTTCATATTTGCTTTCCTGTAACCCTTACATTGTGGGCTGGGATTTAGCTCAGTTGGTAGAGCATTGCTCTGCAGTCTCTGAGGTCCTGGGTTTGATTCCCAGCATTGCAAAAATGGGAGAAGGACATGGCAATCCACTCCTGAGGCAATCATGAAACAATCAGCCATTGAAAACCCTATGAGAGTTGCTATGAGTCAGACATGACTCGATGGCACCTAACAAGAACAAGAACAACCCTTACATTAAGAATACTGCAACCTGGAAGATCTTACATTTTCCTAAAGCGGAAGGGGTGTGGGTATGGTGTTGAATGGTATGGGGTAATTGTTATACTCCTGGCTGAAAGTCCACCAAGCAGCATGCGAAATGCTTCTTCATGGGCCTCCTGGAGCCCCTAAGCATGAGCACATTTCACTAAAGGGGAAAAGAACAGACACTGTTCTTTGGAAGTCAGATGATGAGATCTGTTAGGCCCTGCCAAGAAGGATTCTTAAGGAGTGTTTGACTTGCTCCTTGGACTCTGTGCCTTGTCATGTTTGGTCCCATGAATTTGTGGCCCCAGCCCCTGTTGATGGTATCTGTTTACTGTCTTGTGGGTGTGGTCATCTGTCCTCCACTGGGACAAGGCACTTTGGGTTCTATGTGGCAGGATGCCAGGGGCAGTCTCTTGCCAGCTGCATAATTTTGAGCCAGTTACTGAACCTTGATGAATTCCATGCTTCTCTTCTGTAAGACAGAGATAATAATATCTAGCTTATAGGATTAAAAAAAATGAAGTAGAGATAATGTTAGGTAAGTACCTGACCCATAGTAAGAAGTCCACAGTGGTAGCTACTATTGTTGTCTGCTAACAGCATGGCAGCCCTGGTTGTCCTGATCTGACATATTATGTTTCCATGGCTAGAAGCAGCCCAAGGTCTAACTAGAATTTGCTGCTGCTTGAGACTAGCCATTTCCATTAGAGCTCAATAGCCACTGTAAAACAAGAAACTGTTCCAGAAGGAACGTTATTTGTTCTCATTCAAAGTGACACAGCTTTCTCTTCTTTCATTCTTTGCATCTTCTTTGCATCCTGAAATACAGTTACTTCCTAAATTTATCTGCTAAGGATGATTGAGGAAAAACTTCCACCCGCTAGAAAGGGCAAGTTCCTATCCTTCGGGACTTCACATTAGTTCTCAGAGTCCTTGCCTCTGGTTCTTGATCTCTTCAAATAGGGGTATGCCTCTTTCCAGCTCTAGATGAAATTTCTTCTAAGACAATTACCTTCAGTACCTATCTTTCCCCTTTATTGGTGGCCGAAGGCACTGGGGATATTATGCACACATCGGTTACACTCCTAAGAGGCAAAGAGTCTCTAATCATTACTCTCTGTTACATTTAATGATAATTGAAAAGGCAAGTAGGTGAGGGGAGCATTTATCTCCAGATAAAAGAAATTTGGAGCAAAGCTTTTGTGTGTGACTCTTAAGATTAATCTGACAATTCGGGCAAGCCCACCTTCTCTTCTCACTATAAGGACATCCTGATAATATGTCTGTGTTTTTTCTTATTTAACCCAACAAACTATGTGATAAACACATTAGTTTTCTGGTTTTATTGGGATACAACTTCTGTACCTCTATATCCAAAATTTCATGTAACTGGTTTTAAGAGTCAGATGCATAATAGCAAAATGGGGGTTATTTCCTTTATATATAAAAGGTATGTTTTTTAGCTAGGTGTGGTGGCACACACCTGTAGTAGGAGCTTAGGTAGAAGGATGGCAACTTGATGGTCAGCCTGGGCTATGTTGTTGTTGTTGTTGTTAGGTGCCGTCGAGTCGGTATCCGACTCATAGTGACCCTTGTAGGTTTTCCAATGGCTGACTGTTTCAGGATTGCCTTGGGAGTGGATTGCTAGGTCCTTCTCCCATTTTTGCGGTGCTGGGAATTGAATTCGGGACCTCAGAGACTGCAGCGCAACGTTCTACCCACTGAGCTAAGTCCCAGCCCTGGGCTATGTTAGCAAGACCTTATCTGAAGAAAACCAAAAAGAAGCTGGGCATAGTGACTCATGCCTGTAATCTCAGCACTTGGGAGGTAGAGGCAGGAGGACCAGGATGGCATGCCAGCCTGGATGACAAAATGAGACCTGTCTCAAAAACAAAAACAAAAAACAAACAAAAAACTAAAACAAAGGGAATGTATTCTATTCTTAAGTTTAGTTTTTATCATTATATCTTTATAAACAATTCTTGCTACACAGAAGTATATACAGTGGAAAATGAATACACCTTTCTGTTGTCACTTCTCCCAAGAATTCACTCTCATAAATTATTAGTACACCCAATTAACCAGTTTATTGGTGTTCCTTCCAGACCAGAAAGCTTTTTATAGAATTTAGTAGAAATCCTGGTGTGAGGTGTTTGTGCCAAATGTCATTTTTGATTGGTTTACAAATCTTAGGTATGCTTGAAAATCTCACAGTTATGTAGTGTATTATTCAGCTTAGAAAACTAAGTATAACTTCTTTGCCCCCTTTTTGAAATAAAAATTGATATGGTTTCATCCAGCCTGCACTTCGACATTTATATAAATACCCCAGATGTAATTTCCTCCAAGAATGAAATTAGTGACATGATTTTTTTTATCTTTTCTAAGCTATGAAGAAAGGAAGTAAACTAATATTAGAGCTCTATACTACTGTGCAAGTGAACTTTGTATCTGAAGACACTAGGTTAGGTGTATAAATTTGTGTCTGTCTTTTTCTCTTTGGTGATATTGAAATTAATTTTCCAGTGTAAATTCCAACATTAGGACTTATTTCCCTCCTCTCTCCCTCTTTCTGGTAAACAATACAATTTAAAACACATACTGTGGTCACAACTGGGCTAAAATTTCTGCCATAACTCTACTTAAGATATCACAAAAATTTTATGCATTAAGGTAAATATTGTAGTAACTGCCAGTCTTTCAGTGCATATTAGCATATCTTTGCCTTTCATTTTGCTAAAATTAACTAACACTTAATTGCCTTGCCTGTGTTAAAAAAAGGAAAGAAATTACCTTATAGGGATATGCAAACTCCTAAGGTTTCTCAGCTGTGAGCCAAGCCAAGTTGCCCTCCTCCAACCAGCTACTTCACTCTTTAATAAAAGGAACCTTATACACAACAGTAAATAACCCTCAATAAATTTGAATCTTATCTCAATCTAAAGACATCACCATCATTATAGAGGAATGCTGTTAGTCTGCAAAACCTCAGTCCATTCGAAACAACACACAGAGCAATATCCAAACTTTTAGCTTCATCTGGATATTGTTACTGTATGTGTTTCTCCTGCATTCCTGGGTGCCCTTTATAGAGAGATTTCTTAAACATTGGTTGTGTCACAGTGCAACTGACCAGTTTGTAGCCATTTTTCTATTTTTTTTTCCTTCAGAAATCAAAGAAACATCTAATTATCATTTACTTCCTTTAGAATTAGAATTGCCTGATTATTTTACTCTGTTTGAAATAAGTTTTATAAAAGGTGCTTTTCATCTGACAGATTTAGGATTTTAAAACTATCTGGGTTAAGACATCTTTTTATTGCCTCTCTTTTTTATAAAGGTAGAACTATGTTAATAATTAGTTTCCTATTAGCTTCAATAAGAGATTTTTCAAATTACATTGGATTGTAGAATTAAAAGAGAAAAAGCAGCACCACTTAACTGAGCTTGTTCTGTGTTGCTTTTTGTATATTTAGACTGTATATGCTGTAAAGAACTGGCTTTTGGATTGAAATAAAGAAGCATTGACTTCTTATTCTAAATCCACTAGCACTTAGCATGCCTAGGCATACAATTTGGGGATTGATGATACATAAATAATACTTATTTCAGTTTATATCAGAAGATCTAACGAGTTATCTTGGGATTCCCATAACTGTTGTCTATGGTAAAGTTACTTTTTTAGAAGACAGGGTTAGTAGGTTCAAATTTTTCTTTTAAGTTCCTCCATAAAATTGTTAAGCCACCTTAGCATCATACCTGCAAAAGCATTTGACAGGACAGATACCTGACGTGGCATCACAAGGGCATTGCCTTCACCAGCCCTGTCTCAGTAGGATCTTAAATAAAATCATACACAAAATAACCCCACCAAGAGCAACACAAAGAAAATACATGTAAATGTGGCTGAATATTCATTAGAACCCTGCGGCCTGGGGCTGGAAGCACACTGGAAGCACAGTGAGGCCGTGTGTTTACCAGGCCACCCGAAAGGCAAGAGGGCATAAGGCACTTATAAACAGTGGCGCAGCACAAGCAGTGTTGTCTTTGAAAAGTTTTCATTTTCCGTTGAATCAGCTACAGTCTCTTACTTAAGGTCACTGCAGTTTGCAATCTTTGGCAGAAGGCTTCTTCCTTTTTTGGTAGTGGCAGTCTGACTTTTTTTTTCCCTTTTGGAAGTGTTTTCCTCTCAAACTGCCATTATCTTCCAAACCTGTTTTATGTTATCATTGTCAGATGCCTCTTCTCTGAGTTTCTTAGAACAAAATGCAATGATATATATATATATATATATATATATATATATGAATTTTTTTAAAGCATGGAATTGAAAGTCATATGGTTATGATTTGGGAATGTCAAGCTTGATTCTTTTTTCAGGTTTTTTTTTTTTCTTTTTTCAATCCATACCTTTTTCTCTGGGCAGTGAACTTGTTGCAGAGACATCAAAGAGAATGTGTACTGGATCAAGGTGATTTTTTTTTTTGACCACATCATTGCCAGCTGTGGTGTTTATGATTAGAGGCAGGCGTTCCAGACACCTCCAAGTCCTCACTAAGCGTCAGATCTTTAACAGGGTCCATCCCAACTGAGTGACACTAAACAGACAGCCAGAGGGGAGTTGGTGGGATAGAATAGGGGAGGGAGGTGAGGGTGAGGGAGGCTTTGGTGCCTGCTGCACTCACCAACCAAGCTATATAACAAACTCTGCTAATGCCAGGCTGCAGGCTGCCCAGAGGCCCTGTAGCATGCCTTTCAACGAAGCTTTCACAAGCCAAAGGGATGACTAGAGCCCGGCAAACACAGTCATTGATCCTCTCTCACTGGGCACGAGGATGTGCAGTGTTCAGGTCATAGCCCAGTCGGCTTTGAAGCAGCTCCATTGCACACTGCTGACAGCCACAGACTACTGGCTTCCAGGAAGTGACATGACTTCCCCTCGGATCTCCATGCTGTGCTCCATGCAGCTAACAACATTGAATTCCCTCTGGATGCTGCCTCCACTTGCAATATTAACGCTTGTGTACTGGTCCTGTTGACATAAGAATTTTGCAAACAGCCAGCAGTACTTACTGATAGCAGTGCATGAAAGGGAGTTCTCTTTCCTGCTTCCTGTTCCTTTCTGGGTCAGTGTTACTGCCAGATAGTTTTACCAATTCTAAAAACTAGAATATACTTCTGTAATCAGGAATCAGTGCAATAGAGTTTGGAGTTAAATATTTGGGAATTATTAAAATCAAGAAGATAGGCTTATCCAGTGTTAGCCATTAGCAGTGACACAGGAAGTGAGTTGGCTAACAGCTACTTATTTCTTTCAGCGTGAAAGAGCATTTTTTTATTTCCATAATCATCAAGTGATGGATTTGCTGGTGACAATAGAAATGGAGATTCTTTAGAAGAATAATGTTACTACAACAATTCAAAAAAGAAACAAACCTTGCTTGCCTGTTGGTGGGAGGACAAGATTTCCATATCAATTCAAAACATCTAAAAGAAAGGAAACATAAATTTGATCTCAAAGGAGGAAAGATACAGATAACAGATTTCTAGGACAGAGCTGCTTTTAAGAACCTCTCCTTTAGTGCCAGTATTTTCATTTTTCTTTTTAAGAGAATTATCTAAACAATTAGATGTCAGGGAAACAAGATGACAAAAGTATGTAAGATTTGGGCTTTCCCTCATCATTTTGTTCTTCGTGCTTTGCATGCCCACCCCCTCTTTCCTCTTGTTATCTTCCCATGTGACTTTTAGCAGCTCAGACCATTGCCAGTGGTGTTTTGGCAGCTATCCATTTTGAATGGTAGAAAGTATATTGGTTCTTTCCACAAAAGGAGTATAATGTTCATTTGAAACCTGGTGATTCTCAGGGGCAATAGAGGTAACATGTGGTTCTAGAGTGACCACTTGAACCTTTTTTGCTGTTTGAGGGTACTTACACATCCTGGACTAGGGTATCTAAGTGGGACTTGAGTGGTTCCTATTCTACTGGAAACCCTGATACTCTGCTGCATCAGAGAAGAGAATGGCAGATGTCCACACATTACGTGATTCCTGCTCATCCGGGCAATAATATTCTTGCTAATATTTTTAAGAAGAATCCTAGTTTCAGACCCTCAGAGGCCAGCCTTTCATCTCATATGGCACAAATATCACAGTGAGATAGACAATAGCCTAACATCTTAAACACCAAGGTTTTCCTTACAAAGCTCTTAGGTAATCTGTCTTAGTGTTTTACCCTGACCTTTCTTCTGACTTGCCTGTAGTCTTCAACCTTATATTGTTTTCAACTGTTGATTGTTGTACAACCCTGAATAACATTAGTGTCATTCAAAGAAGATTCTAGTTTACTTCCTGCTCTCATACCTCCACCTACCTCTATTTCATTTTACTTGAGAAATTTCTTGGTTATTAGGAAACTTTTCTCAAGTCTTAACCCACACTCTTCATAAAACTCATTTCCTTTAATAGAATTCCAAAATTTTAAGGGGAAAATAATATCTACCTATAATATCCAAGCAATAATCTTTATAAATACCCTATATCATGATTCAGTTTTTGTTTAAAAAATTTAAACTGGGCATGGTGGCTCATGCCTGTAATCCAAGTGACTTGGGAGGTGGAGGCAGGAGGATTGCAAGTTCGAGACCAGAGGCAGTCTATGTAATTTAGCAAGACCCCTGCCTCAAAATAAAAAGTTAAAAAAATGGTCTGGGGGTACAGCTCAGTGGTACAGCACTTGCAAAGAAAGCAAACACGGGTCCTGGGTTCAACCCCGCCAATACCACAAAAAAAGAAAAAGTCTTATATGAAGAAAACTATTTATGCTTTGTGGCAGAGCTATCCTTCTCTAGGCAAATATAGTCATCAGTTGATGCTTAGGATGATTTTGTCTTTAATAAAAAATAATATTATGTTTTCAAATATATAACTACTCTTAATAGCTTTTTATAGAAACCCTTAAAACATCAAAGTTTTATAAAGTACTTAAACTATGTACTTGTTCATGTATTAACGTTGTAAATAATGTATGAAGTAGAACAACAAAGTAGTTTTATTGGGCGTGCCTTTGTCATCATGCAACAAGTTAATTGGATTAGTTGTTTATTTAATTATATCATTGCCCAGGTTCTATTTTATTGTTGTTTTGACCTTTATTAGTCTTCAAGACTGCCCTGTGTCAGCATTATCCCATTTTACAGTTTATGCAACTGAGGCAGAAAAAGAATCCCATGAGTTTGATGACGAGTTGTTAGCTTGCAGATTATCATTATTCATGACGTTTTAGTGATCTCAGTAACAACTTTTAAAATGCTCAATTTTATTTACCGCATTAATGTAGCAACGTTTTAAAACTTGCTCAGTTTTCTATTTGAGAGAATGAAGGTTACAACATCCATCTGATGATGAAGCATCCTTCAAAGATTTTTATTTTCCCACTACTTCAAGGAAAGAGAAAATATCCAAATATTGAGAAGTGTAATGCACAAAAAACTTTTCTTTTAAATGACGTATCTGGCCAGGCACCATCGTGCACACCTCTAAATCCAGTTACTCAAGAGACTGAGGCAAGCAGATTGCGAGTTTGAGTCAAGGCAAGGCCAGAGTCAGTCTACACAACTTGGCAAGACCCTGTCTCAAAATAAAGCATAATAAAAACAGGGGATTTGGGGTTCAGCTCAGCGGTAGAGTACTTGTCTAGTATGCATGTGGCCTTGAGTTCAACTCCTCAGTGCTGGAAAAAAAAAAAAACAGAAAGACATATCTCTTTGTGCATATGTGTCTGTATGTAAGTAGATCAATAGATGGATTGATTTAAATAGAAATGAGAGTGAGTCCCACATTAATCTTTGATTCAGTTATGAATATTTGCATCAATATCATAAATATCACAATAAGATTTTTATGGAGAGCACTTTGGATGGACTTGTAAATGAATGTTTTGGTATTTTATCAGCTGGCATAGATACACAAGAACATAAATGCTTTATGTGGTGGCCTCGTGCTTATGCCAATGAAATAGTATTATTTGCATAATACAGGAAGAAGTACCTTTGTTTAGTAGCAAAAGGACTTGATTTTTCTGCTGCTAGAGTTGTGCTGAGTAAATTTAGTGATCTACGTTAGTATTTCTGAAAAAAACTTTTATATTAAATAAAAGCAGAGCGGCTGTTTGTTCATAGTTCTGCCCTTTCTTCTCTCTGCCTTTGATGGAACAAATGGGTGTTTCCTGGCAGGGTCTAGATATAGGTTTGAAAAAGTATTTTAATGAGAACTTTATACTGGACTCATCTAGAAGGAAATGTGGTAACTTTGTTCATAACCCAGATGAAAGGCAAAATGGAGCTAAACAGTGCAGTGAAATTTACAGTTCCCTCCCTGTAGCACCAAAATTTTACCTCTGGCAGTGAGTCACCTAAGGATTTCATCCATCACTCATTGATAAAATTTGATAACATTTGTAGGATAGTTTATTTCCCTGGGATTTTCTCTACACCTTCCCCAATATGTAATATGTTACAATATGAGGAGGAGGAAATGATTCAAAAATCTGCGAAGTATTAACACCTATTGATTTCCAACCCAAGAAAAAGAAATTAACTAAGTTTTAGACCTCGTATTTGAAGAGCAGGTGCAAACATACAATGTGGAGCTCTGCCAGGACACAGTGAGTTTCTCTGGTTTAGTGAAGGGTACACCAAATGCAAGAGTAAGTCAAATAGAGTATGTGAAAGGAGGTCTGGTACCTCTGGGCTTTCTGACTTCCATTTCCTAACTTTAATTTTCTAACAGTGATGCTAAGTAGATCTCCTTGCTCTCCATTCATTACCAAAAAGAAAGTTATCTTTTGGGTAGCTATTGTGCACCTCTAGGCAAATCACCAACTAGGCAGAAAAGAAACCAGGATGAAGCCTAGCAGGAGGCTCTCCACCCAGTAAGGAAATTGGACATTTTTCCTTCTGTAAAGATGATTGATGATCTGTGTAAAAAGAAAAGTGGGCACTGAGGCCAGCTTCTCTTAAGACAGCTTGAGTGAATGTGTGGCTAGCGCTTCCTTGACGAATAGAGGTCTCCCTGACCTTGGCAGTGTGTTGTGACTCATAGCCTTGCAGGGATGAATTGTTCCTGAACAGTTCCTCCAACAGCTGAGGCACAAACAGGTCTTTTTAGCCATTTGTTAGACACCAGTGGAAAAAATAACCTAAACCACTTAAGACCCGAGAGCAGACTAGAATATTATAATACTCAAAAAACCTCTACACTCAAATGCAACTCGATTTTACAATCCAAAATCTAGAGTGAAGAAAAATGTCAGTTAATCATTATAGGTTGAAAACTCAGCCAGGTCACCTCTTTTTCTTAGAAATGTGTAAAAGAGTTCTACATATTTCTCCTATAGTAGTAGTTCTATAACTACAAAGTAGTATAACTTTGAGCTTTGGAAGCTCTTGAAAAATAGCCAGTAATACTGTTTTCTCGGGCCAAATAACAATTTTCCTGCTTTCCTGAATAGAAATTTGACAGGATTTGGAACCTCATGCTTTAGTAAGCAACCTAAAAGCTGTATGACACCTACAAAGTGCCTCTTTATCCAGGTTAGTGACTTTGACTTGCTTTCATTTTAAATTAGGGGTCAGACTCTTCATCTTGCTGCCATCTTCATTTTCTGTGACTAGCATAGATATGCACAGAGAAGTCTGTTGTTCCTAAAAGAACATCTTAGAAAACTTTTTGAAGTCATGTGGATTCCAAATATGTCTGATACCAGTGGTGTCTTTGAAGTTTATTGAGTAGCTTATGTGTACAACACCTTTGCTACTGGCAATTAGAGACATTGATGGGTTTCATGCCTTCAAGTTCTGTAGAGCAATTTCCCTGGGTGGAATGGTTATAGTATATCTACCAACATTTCCATATCTATTAGGAGAAATTAACGTGTTATACTTTGATAACTTCAGGGAAGAGGTCACTTAGAATGTACCCAGGCCAGGTGGTTTCCTTTGAAAGGCAACTTCAAAGAGGTGAGACTTATGCTTTGGACCAGAGGACAGTATTGAGTGAGGAAGAAGTGGGCATTAGAGGTGAGATTTAAGATGTACTCAACATATATAGGCCTGCAGCCACTGTGGTGTCCAATCCCATCAGATCTTAGAAGCTAAGCAGGGTGAGGCCCGGTTAGTACTTGGACGGAAGAGCACCTGGGAACACCAGGTGCTGTAGGCTTGGGAGAAGGACCTGGCATCCCACTCCCAAAAAACAATCAGCCATTTAAAACCCTATGAATAGCATTGAAGCACTAACAATAGTGTTTTGCCTGCTGTAGGTAGGGTCGCTATGAGTTGGATAACGACTTGACTTAATGGTACCTAACAACAACAACAACATATACAGAGCAGAGAAGTAGACTTTTGGGGTGGGGAAGAAGGCAGGATATCCTGGGCAGAACAAAAATGAATAGTTGAGAAATAGTTTTGGGGGAACTAGCTCAGTGTGTGAAGTTTGCGACTGGGCCTTTGGTATGAAGAACCAGTAAGTATTAGGAGCCATATGGAATGATAAAATGAAAATTTCATGGCAAGAGAATTATTCTAGAAATAATGTGTATGAAGAAATTAGAGAAATTTTCTTTAGGTATTCAGGCCAACACATACATGGCAGAATTAAAAACAGAATGGATAGTGGTTTGAAAGTCTTATAGTGAGAGAATCAACAAAAATTAAGCTATTTTGTTGTCAATGGTGAAAGAAACAAGGACTGTGTGTCTTTTTTTTCCTTTGCATTATTTATTGTAAGATGTTGGTGAAGGAATCCTACATACTAAAATAACCTATTTGACCAATCTGTTGGAAAATGTCCAAGATGTCTTTTACTGGAAGTCATGAGGACCCATTGAGCACAATGAGAAGTTGGCCCCCTTTTTGGTTCTGTGGCTGAACTTAAAAATGTGTTAATATTCTGAATTATGGACAAAGGTGCTGCACAGACCTTTGTTATAAGTGTTATCTGTCTTAAATTTAAGACGGTGTTATCCATCTTAAATTTCATCTTTTCCACTGGACTTCAAATTTCTTAGCTTCAGAGAAACTTGGCATTTTCTATACCTAGTAAAATGCCTGATATCTAACCTATACTTAACTAATAACACTTCTATAATTTAAATTCTCATTGTGAGTGAAATGTTATACAGAGGGAGTATCATTTATCCAAAATTCTGGGAACCAAAGTGTTTCAGGTTTCAAAAATTATCAGATTTTAGAATATTTGCATAGACTTTCCTACTTGCTCATCCCTAATCCAAGGATCTGAAATTCTTCCAAATCCAAAACTTACTGTGCATCATGAAAAGTTTTGACTTTTGGGAGGCAGAAGGGGACCATTGGAAAGGGGTGATGGGACAGGAGAGTATAAAGGGGTGAGTGGATGAATAAGTGCAAAGTATATGATGTGCATGCATGAAAGTGTTACAATGGAACCCATTAATTTATATATTGAATTTATACTGAATAAAAAATAGTTTTTGGACTTTGGAGCATTTTCAATTTCAGATTTTTTCTTTTTTTTTCTTTCTTTTTTTTTTTTTTTTTTTTTTTTTTTTTTTTTTTTTTTTTTTTTTTTTTTTTTTTTTTTTTTTTTTTTTTTTTTTTTTTTTTTTTTTTTTTTTTTTTTTTTTTTTTTTTTTTTTTATTTTAGTTTTTTGAGACAGGGTCTCCCTAAGTTACACAGACTGTCTCTGGTCTCGAACTTGAGATCCTCCTGCCTCCACCTCTCGGAGCCGTTGGAATTACAGGTATGCGCCACATCGCCCAGTGAATTTCAGAGTTTAAGATTAGGGATGTTCAATCTGTAATAATAAAGCTTTGTTATGTAGGATTGTATAATTGTGACTCTGCTTTTGGAAACTCTCCTTAGTTTAGCCTCTTTGGGCAAGTAGGAGGGGGTCTTCAATTGTCTTTAGGGTTACAGTATTTTGGGGTTGTATAATTAAGGTCTGTTTCTTCACTCACTGTTTACCATGGGCCTACTATGAGCAAGTCATTGAATAGGACGCATACAGGAAGGAATCAGACAGCCTGTTCTTAAGAGGCTTATAGACTAACTTCTTGTTGTTTAGGTGCCATCAAGTCAGATCTGACTCATAGCAGTCCTATGTACAATAGAATGGAACACTCCCCAACGCTGTTAGTGCCTGGCACTAATGTCAGTGCTTCTCTGCTATTCATTAGAGTTTTCAATGACTAATTATTTAGGGAAAGGGCTGCCAGGTCCTTCTCCCAAGCCTCCAGCACTCATATTCCTAGGTGGTCTCCCATCTAAGTACTAACCAGGCTGGATCCTGTTTAGCATCTGAGATCTGATGAGATTGCACACCAGGGTGGTATGGCTGTAGACTAGCAGGAGAGATGATAAATAATAATACTACCTGATTTAAGATGTGTTGATATAAAGTGTTGTGAATGTTCTTGAAAGTGAGAAAGGTTCCTTCCATTCCAGGAGGTCAAGAAAACTTTGTTGAGAAGTTTGTCAACTTTTAAAATCTGGTCAAGCAATAGTAGGTAGAACTTCAATTTTCTAGGTGGCTCAGGGGCAGAAAGTCATGAGACATACATAGGAAATAGCAGAATTGTTTGTCTTAAGCGTAGGATTGAGTATAGTCAAAGCAAGGAAGCTAGTAATAGCCAGGACTTTCCTCCATACGTGATGATTGTCCTGAAAGTCTTTTGAGGTCCATGGAGCCCAGTGGGTGGCCTCCGTCCACTCTCACGTTAGTATTTCTATGACTTTTCTATAAACTTGTTATTCCTGTTAGAAGTTTAGTATGAATTTTTTAAAAAATCTACACTTGATGTTTAAAAGGGTAAAATGTTTTCTGCAATTTTCTTCCAAGTTCTAATGTTAATGGGAAACGTTTGTGATAGATTTTTAAAAGCTTTTGTGGACAGTACCTGTACCAGTTTCTTCAGCTGGCTTTTCAGAATCCATTTCTTACCAAGTTGTTGGAATAAAAGTGAAAAGAGCTGTCAGAAAGCTATAACTATACTGTTTATTTGGGGATGTGTACCTGTTGCAGTCCTCCAGAGTATTTGCAAGAGATTGTAAATGTGGTTAATGAGACTTTCTGTACCTGTGACCATTCTAAAAATGTGCTAAAATGAAACTGTGGCTTCACAACTTAAGAAACTGAGTTGTTCTGTGTGGGATGTTAACATTGTCGTGAATGCTGAAATGAAATTCAGATTAGCTGATTGAAGTTCTTGGCACTTGGACTAAGGAGTATATTTGTGAGAGGAAAGTGTACTTTTTTTTACTATAATGTAACTGTTCACAAATACTAATTTCTCTTTTAAAACTTTTCTCTGAAAATTTAAAACACTGTTATCTTCTTGAACAGCTTTAGGGTTTCAAGCTTAAAATCTTCTCTTTAAATCCTGGCTGCCTATTCCTCTCCCCTCACCTCCCCTCCAGGCATAGTTGTTTCTAGGTGCGGGTTGACTCTGAGTGCCAAGAGTTAAGACAGCTTTGCTTCTATAAATCAGGAGACAGCTTCATTATCAAAGTTATGTGTTTTCACCTTAATAGATAGCCAGGCCTGGTGTTGGTGCCAGGCCCTGCCTTATCATGGAACCATCAGCACTACATACTGGAATGTTCTTTGTTTGGATTATTTACTCCTTTTATAAACAAAGATTAGAGTTAAAAAAAAAAAAAAAGAAGAAAAGAAAAAGAAAAAAAGTCAGGACTGGGGCCCAAGCAGTGCTGTTACTAGAAAATCTCAGTGCAATGAGATATACTGTACCTAGCTACTCAAAGGCAGATTGCTACTGACTCAGTATGAATAGTTGTATCTGAGTTCTCTATTGAGAGTTTTGCCCACTTTCTCTTATTTAATCTTCCCAGTAGTTCTAGATATTAGGTTCAGTTCTTCCCATCTTATAGATGAGGAAAACAATGCTCAGAAAGGTTAATAGTATGGCTCCAGCGTAACTTGGAAGTAGAGAACTGGGTTTCAAACTCAAGAATTTGACTCCAGACCCCTCTCTTTTAACCACTAAAGAAATTCCAAAGATGGACTCTTCATAAAAATAAAATAAGTTATCTAGTATTTGAGCTGCTTGTAACCATAAGATGGTTCCACCATTGTTTGATCAGGATGGGAAAATATTTTTAATATTGAAACTCTTTAAATTTATTCTTCATTTTAAATGAAGTATCTAGAGGGTGTTATAAAGTCATGGCTGATCTTAAATATTTTGAGGTTCTATAATTTTCCTGCAGCTTGCCATTTCTTTAATTTAATAATTTACATTTTAATTTGAATTTAGGAAAAAAGAAAAATTATCATTGACTAAACCATCTCAAGGGCAAATATGTCAACAGAAGCTAACCAAGCATCTTGTATGGTTAGCATCTTGGAATAGATATAATTGGGAAAGAGGGAGCCAGTTATTTCAGGACAATTGGAATTGATACATATAATCCAAAATTAAAGCAGTTACTTCTACAACCTCTAAGAAGCTTGATTCTCAGTAAGTGACATGAATAACTGCTTCTCTTTTGGAACATAATGTCTTACCATTTGCCTTCATGGGCATTTCCTTTTTCAGTATAGGCAAATAATCCTAATGTTGCATGTGAGGAAGCTATGACTTAAGAGAAATGAGTGATGTCATCAATATTACATCTAGTGGATACAGATGATGCACTAATATTTGCACATTTTCTTCATGGATTCTGACTTACCTATAGATGTTGGGTATGTTTATAAGATCAGGATACACTCATTTCTTGACTAGAGAAGAAGTAAATATGTTTTCTGATTCACTACAAGGTTGTTTTTCTTATCAAACTATATTTCTTGGATGGAACCTCTTGAACTTACTATCACTATAAATATATTTAATGGCCTATTGGCAGGTTAAAAATTATATAGCATTGGCATATGAAGAGGCTCACATAATTGCTAAATAATGGTACATAAGATATGTATAAAGATGCTATTGATTTATAGTTTATATAGCCTTATATATTTATAACATTCTAGTCACAAATAAATAATTGAACAAATAGGGCCATGTCTACAGATATCACTGATAGTAAAAAGTTTCTAGGTATAATTAGATATGTCATATATAAGTCAACTCTCCCAGGTTATTATTAATCAGATCTTTATTGCTGCTCTTGTTTAATGGGAGACTGCTTGACTCTACTTCCTTCCTATGTTTTAAATTTGCTATCTTACCACATGACTGGAGACCTAGTTCCCAGCCACCAGCAGTACTACCTGATGTTACCTGGGACATGACCTTTCTATTCCTCTTCTTCACCACCTTTATGCTCATTAATTATATATTTTTGATTTAAAAAGCAAAAAACATGAAAACAGGTTTCCTTAGAAAAACAAAAATGAGCAAAAAATGTTTTTTACATAGATTAATAGAGAATGAATTAGAGTAGCCACAGGGCCATTTATTTCTCTTATTGGATACATTCCTGGTGTATTGTGTGAAGTTGGGCCTTGGAAAGAGAATATTTTGTTTCCATTTTTGACCTTCAAAATGTCCCCATTCCTAGCTCCACTGCTGGTTAAAAATTGTGCTTCTTGTAATGTTTTGGGGCAAAAATGGGGGGGGGGGTGGACATATATATTACATTTTAAGAAATTGTGCTCTTCTTTCTTGTTTGTTTTTCCTTCGTAAACTCTCTATAGCAAACAGCAGAAAATTGATCTTTATACAAAAGTTTATCTTGGGGCGACAGATATTCATTTAACTATCATGAGAGTTCTCAGCTATGCCTTTGGAAAGTCTTCCTGGTAAGATTTCATTGATTGTGTCTGAAACCCATAAATGTAGAGTTTATTAGAATATGCCTATTCGAAGCTTCTGCTTAGATAATTTTGAGAGGCCACATGAAACCACCTTCTGATACTTGTTGTTGTTAGGTGCTGTCCAGTTGGGACTGATTCATAGCAACCCTCATAGGGTTTTCAATGGCTGATTGTTTCAGGATTGGATTGCCCATCTTTCTCCTGTTTCTGTGGTGCTGGGTATTGAACGGGGGTCCTCAGAGAAGGTGTAGCAGCACTGTACCAAACTGAGCTCAACCCCAACCCCTTCTGATACTTAGGCCTTTGTTCTTCCCTGATATTAGCCTCATCTTTTCATCTGGTGGGAGCCTAGATGCCAATTTATAGCCTTTTCTTTCAGCAAAATAAATCTTTCTGTTGATTAACATCTTTTGAAATGGAGCAGCATTATGGTTTTTTTCTTTTTTTTTCTTTTTTGTGCAGTATGGGTTTCTTGAAATTCTGGCTTAGACTTGGGCCAATTTTCCTAATTAAATCTATGGCCTCTTCACACCTATAGTGGACACTGATTCTAAAGCTTAGCAGACAGAAAAACAAGTACTAGGTTGGTATTCTTTAAGTAAAAGCTTCATTCCAAAAATAAAGAAAGAAATAAAGAAAGAAACAAATAAGAGAAAGGAAAAACTGTAAAGCAAAGCACTGTCTGGAAACATATCTAAAATGCTGTTCTCAAAACATTTATTCTGCAGGATGTTAATATTATGCTTTAAAAGGCCCAAAAGTCAAATAGGTTTGAGAAAGCCTGAGTTTAAAAAATGTTAACTCAGGCAGAGTATGGAGGTACAATGCTTATAATCCCAGCAATTGGGAGGCTGAGGCAGGAGGATTGCTTTGAGTTTGAGGCCAGCCTAGGTTACATAGTGAGTTCCAGGCCAGCCTCAGCTATAGAATGAGACTCTATCTCAAAAAAAAAAAAAAAAAGTTAGCTGTAATTTATTATTCAGAATTTCTCAGAACCTTTTATATGCTGATTTTGTTTAAAAAAGTAGATGCTTTAAAAAAACAATGGAGGATATATTTTCCTGAGAGATCCCCCCCAAGAGTGGCAATTTATAAAAACATTTTAGTAAATGTAATCAAACAGTGCCCTTGCAACTGATATTAATATTTTAAGTATACAAAAAATGATATTCCTCAAATTTACTTTCTCTCTACTCCTTAGCAACTCAATCAGTGCACCAAAGGTTGTAGTTTTCTTTGTGTATATATAGCAGTAAACAACTCTACCAGAGTTAGCACAAAGAAAGGGTCAGAAACCCTCTCAGCCATTCATCTTGTCTCTAATGAAATCAGCCAGTTGTGGAAAGAGGGTTTACAGGGCCCCTCTTCATGCTTCCCAGATTTTGCATGTACCCTAGCATAAGAGAACTCTAAAGAGATGCCATCAGCCTGTGCAGACTGTGATACTTTGGGGGTTAATTCTACTAGAGCCAACCTTAGTTGATGCTAATCAAATCATTTAATGTCTCTGAATCTAAGGTCTTATTCACCCTTCAGCCACCATTCATACACTTAACCATCTATCCATGCATCTCAATGAGTGGTTTTGAGGGTAAAATGTGTAAAAAGTGTTGACAAGTTGGAAATTTTTAGAGGATTTTATAAAAAAAAGTATAAATTATCAATCAGTCAAGAGGTGTGTTGAGGAATAGTTTTCATCATTCATTCATGCAGTAAGTTATTTCTCTTGTTCCTCAAGTATTTTGGTGAAAATAATAAGGCTTACCCATTCATTTATATGAAGCCTGCAGCTATACTAAGCAGGGTAAAGCCTGCTTAGTACTTGAATGGAAGACCACCTGGGAATACTGGGTGCTGTAGGCTTGGGAGAAGGACCCAGCAGCCACTTCTGAAACAATCAGCCATCAAAAACTCTATGAATAGCAGAGAAGCACTGACAGTAGTGCAGGTATGGCACAGTGTCAGGGAGTGTTTCATTCTGTATTACATAGGATCACCATGAATCAGACCTGACTCAATGGCACCTAACAAACAACAATTCATATGAATAATAGAGACCCTCTTCAGCAGAATATTTGGAAGTCTAATTAGATTTCTGTTGCATACACAGTGCTCTTCCCTTCCCCTCTCCCTGCCCACCTTGAGCATGCACATGCACACACCACACACACACACACACACACACACACACACACACACACACACAGAAGGCAGAGTATAATGCAGAATCATAATAGCAGGCTTTTGGAGAGCAGATGCTGCTCTGGTGCTTTACTTACATTTACTCATTTTATCTCCACAACTCTGTGTAGTATAATTACTAACTTCATTTCACAAAAAGGAAACTGAAGTACAGATCACTTAACTAACTTGTCCAATGTCACACAGCTGGTAAGTGGCACTGCTGGGATTTGAACTCACGCAATGTAGCTCTGTAGTCCATGCTGTTAAAACACTATCTTCTGCTGCCCCAGTGATTTATACTAGGACACTGGTAGAGAGATGATTTTGTAGATAGAGGTTAGACAACCCAATAACTGACTGTCTCATTGTTGTGAAAACATTTTATTAGGTATAAAATACCAGTAGATACCAAGCAATAGTGTGATCTTATACCGGAAGGCCTGCAGCCATAGCACTGTGGCATCTGATCCCATTAGATGTCAGAAGCTAAGGAGAGTCGGGCCTGGTTAGTACTTGGATGGGAGACTACTGGAACACCAAATACCATAGGCTTGGGAGAAGGACCGAGCAACCCACTCCCAAAAATCTGGTCACCATTGAAAACCCTGTAAATAGAAGAGAGACACTGACAATAGTGCTTGGCCAGTTACATATAGGGTCACTATGAGTCGGACATTGACTCAAAGGCACCTAACAACAATAACAACATACCAGAAGAGAGTGCTGTTTCCTGTTTTGCCACTAGAAATACTCCTTTTCAAATCCACACATAAAATGGTTAAATTATGATCATGGTCTCTGCATCACCTACCTTGAAAACTGAAATCCTTTGGTCAGAATTTACAAGCACGTGTAAAAGATGGGTTTGCATAGCTCAGCCTGCATTAATGACCAGATGTGTAAGGACAAAGCAGATTCTATAACTGTTCTGTCACACGTAAAATGTACATATTTTAAGTGAATGAGGATTTGTTACATTTTAGATACTGCTTTTGAATTATCTGCTTTGAGTTTGTATTCTGAGAAAATCAAAGAAAAATAGTCCTTGCCCTTGCCATCTGTGTGCTTTTACCTGGTTGCAGAGACAAGGTTATACATTTAGAAAATTAAAAGTGTGGGTATTAAGTAAGAATCAAAGAAGTAGCAAAAAGTCAAGTGAATTGGATACTCATTAAATGCCTTGGATTTGGCAACAGTCAAGGTTAATGAGGACTGGAGCAGACTTGCTCCATCAAGCTTGTGTTGAGTTTTGGTGGAGGAGTAGGGTTTTAAATTAAGGTGAAGAGAATATTCTCAGAGAGCACTAGGGAAAAGTTATGTAATATAAACAAGGATACCAACACAGCATGGATGTGGGCAGAGATGCACTTCTACCAGTGGGCTTAACTGGAGGACTCAAAGAGGTGGGAGCAGCTGGCTGCTGGGCTCAGACTCTGAGTTTGTGAATATTGTTGTTAGGTGCTGTCGAGTTGGATCTGACTCACAGTGACCCTATGTACAACAGAATGAAACACTCCCCAACACTCTGCCGTGCACACATCTTTTATGTTTTAGCCTATTGTTGTAGCCACCATGTTTCTTCTCATTTTGAGTCATGCCACATCAGCAAAAGGAGGTCCCAGTGACTTTATTTGATTACAGTCATTAAGGTCGACTCTACTTTGAGAAGGAAACTCTTTCCCAGTAGTTTTTTGAATGCCTCAGTGCCAAAAAATGAGTTTGTGAATACTCAGCTGCAAAATGTGTTCTTCATGTTTTAGGTAGTCTGAGACTGTTGAAGGTTTAAGTTTTTCTTTTCTTTTTGTTTTTTCAGTGGTGCTGGGGAATGAAACCCAGAGTCTCTCACATGCCAGGCAAGCCTCTTCTGCTGAGCTACACCCCAGACCACAGTTACTAAAGGTTTAAAGTGGAAGAATGACATTCTGAAAGCTGAGTCCTGATAGCCTTAGAATGATAACTGTTATTTGGGATACTGGACTGGAGATAGAAGATATTCTTGTTAGGTGCTGTCAAGTCAGGTCCGACTTAGCAACCCTATGTACAACAGAACAAAACGCTCTTGTTTTGGGAATGGATCGCCAGGTCCTTCTCCCTAGCCTGTAGCATCTAGTATTATTCCCAGGCAGTCTCCCATCCAATGACTAATCAGGCTGACCCTGCTTAGCTTCTAAGATCAGACACATTGGATGCTATGGTGCTGTGGCTGCAGACAATTAAAAGTTAGTTAAAATGTTTAAAGAGGACCTGTATTTGATGGTGGTACAAATGAGGAAGAATGTGTTTGAGATATCAAAAGAAAAATAGATTTAGTGTAATCTAGTTAAAATGCTTGGTTATTTTATGGGAATATAATTAACAACTAATTAATAGTAAATTAGTAAAAAATAATTCCTCAATTAGGTTCTGGAATCACATTGACTGAGTTGACCATCAACCTCCACGTGATGTCAAAAAAGTTATTTAACTCACCTACACCTCATTTTTACTACAGCTGTACAAACCTGGCCACTCGATCCTGTTTGATGTCTGAAGCTAAGCAGGGTTGGGCCTGGGAATGCTGGGTGCTGTAGACTTGGAAGGAGTACCCAGCAGCCTACTTCCAAAACAATCATCCCCTGAAAACCCTATGAATAGCAGAGAAGCATGGACATAGTGCCAGGCATGGCACAGTGTCTGGGAGTGTTTCATTCTGTTGTACATGGAGTCACTATGAGTCGAACCCAACTCAATGGCACCTAACAACAACAAACCTCATTTAGGATAATAGTAACCCACTTTGGAATAATTTCATAAAAATTAAATGAGATATAAAGAGACTGGCATAATGCCCAACAAATAGTAATAGTGCAGTAAATTTTAGCTATAATGATTAGTACCCATATTTTAAAGCACCTGGGGGCAGGTGCTGGGCAGGGAACCCAGAGATTTTGCATGCTAGGCAAGTACTCTATCATAAACTATATTTCCAGCCATATATTTGTGTGTGTATGTGTGTGTGTGTGTGTGTGTGTGCATGCATGTGTGCTCTGCATGCTTAATGCTAAACAAGCTGGACTCGGTGACTCGTGGCTATAATCTCAGTGACTGAGGAAGCTGAGGCAGGAAGAGTACAGGCTCGAGGCCAGAGACA
Source organism: Pedetes capensis (assembly GCA_007922755.1). NCBI lineage: Eukaryota > Metazoa > Chordata > Mammalia > Rodentia > Pedetidae > Pedetes > Pedetes capensis. The sequence continues at coordinate 96,541 of VMDO01004943.1, read as the reverse complement.
GCCTACACAACTTAGACCCTGTCTCGAAAGAAAACATAAAAAAAGGTCTAGGAATTCAGTTCAGTGGTAGAGCACTTGCCTATCATATGTGAGCCCTTGGGTTCAACTTTCTAGTACTGCAAAAACAAACAACAACAACAACAAAAATGCTAAACATATCTGTGTACCCCTGATAGCAGGTAGAGTAAATGACTGTTATGAACTAATAATACCTTAAATGTATCTAGCATTTGCATAGTTCATGTTGTATTATGTTCAAATATGTGACCATTTGATAGTCAGGAACCCATGGAGGTTGGTTCAACAGCCCCTAACAGGGATACTTATGTCCTTTGGGGGCAGTAGGGACAGATTTGGGAATGAATAGGAGGTCTGGACCTGAATCAGGTTTTCTCATTGTCACTAATGCACTTTTTCCCATTACCAAGCATCATAGTTCAAGGTAGGACACAGAAGAAAACAGAGAGTAAGTTGTTTAAAGCCTCCTTCCCTGTGCACAGCTGTGACTGACCAAACTTTCTTCTGTATAACTGTTCTTTCCAGGGTCTACCACTCATATGTTCCTTATCATGGTAGTTTTAAGCCTAGCCTTTTCACGTGGCTATTTCCTGCTCAGTTCTCAGCTGAAGTACCCCCAATCTAAAGGACTTCTTGATGTTTTGCTTATAGTTACCCCAGACATTCCCTTCATAGCACTTGATACTTTGTAACCCTGTATTTGTTTGTGGTTTAATAACCTTCTCCCCCACCAGTCCGTTGGCTTCATGAAAATAGAGATCATCTTTGTTTTGTTATTTTATGGAATTAGTTTCTAATATGATGTGTAGCATGCAATAAGCAGTCAATAATTGTGAATTTCAAAACAAATTCATGAAATCAGAGATTTGTAATATTTGGATATGTGGTATTATTCCCGCTTTTGCTGATTAAGCTGTCTGATGAACATCATTAAAATTGTCAGTGCTACCTTTTCATCATCTAAAACAGACAGAATGATAACTACCCACATCCACTGCATAGAAATGTTTTTTGGATAAGTAAGAATTCAATATTGTATCCAATATCTAAAAATTAGGACTGGGTTGTAGACAGAGAATTTAGTGATCTCTGTCTCTCACTCTTTGCGGTTACTGTTGTTGTCAGGTGCCATCGAGTCAGGTCCAACCCATAGTGACCCTGTATACAACAAACAAAACACTACCTGACATTGTGCCATGCCTGGCAATATGTCAGTGCTTCTCCACTATTCATAGGGTTTTCAATGGCTTACTGTTTCAAGAGGGGCTGCTGGGTCCTTCCCCCAAGCCTATTGCACCTGGTAATCCTAGGTGGTCTCCTATCCAAGGACTAACCAGGCCTGATCCTTTTTAGCTTTTGAGATCTGACAAGATCCAATATCAGGGTGTATGGCTGCAGGCTTTGAGATGAGTTATAAACCCCTTTCTGACAGTACAGCCACAGCTCCAGAAATGCTGATTAGGGCCTGCATCAGGGAAGCCCTAGAGTGACCATGCATGAAATGACACCTGATGACCAGCCAGGGTGAACATATTCCCTCTGCTCTGCACCCTCCTGCCAGAAAGTGCCAGGCTTTGAGGAGCATGTGGATCACAAGCTGATCTGTGGAATTACTTGCTCTGCAGAAATACATCACGCGCCTCTCATGCCACAGTGGTGAAAGTGGCAGTACTGCTGAGAGGCTGCTGGTGTGATTATGGAACTAAGGTCCTTGAGGTGGGAAGACATTCACTTCCAAAGAAAATGCTCTCCTGATATTAGCTCTGTAAACTACCATTCAAAGCAGCAACTTTGCGGATGTCTGGTGAATAATGCATCAATTTGAATGGCTATGTTTGAATAAGCTTTTCTTATCAGTGTCTAGGATTCTGAAGAGCTTGGTAGGATTTTTCAGTTATTGAGGCAACTTCCCCCACCCCATCACTTTTGGAAAAGATACAGGTCTCCTACTCCTGGTAAACAGAAGGAAAAACAACATACCTGGTTGTGTTGTTGCCATAAATATTTAGATGATGAAAATTCTCTTAAATATTTAAAGAAGCTGCTGAGCATAGCTTAATCATTTTATTGAGTGCCTTAGATTTAAAATTTAAATGTCTATTCTTAGGAATGAAGCAGACAGGTTAAACTGCCTTAAAAATAAAGTGCCACACAGTTGTATCGTAAAATCTCAACTGACATTAAGGTAATTGCGCTTAAGCACAATTTAGGGCTTTTTTGAATGTTTGTTGTAGACACAATAATGATACTATTTTTAATAGTCCCATCCTAGTTCTAAAGAAATAAACCTAATATTCATTGTGCACATGTCCTAAACAGAATCACTGGTGGGAGTGCAAACTCTGAACACTTTCTCTGTCTTAGCAAACAAAGAACAAATGATGCGTTTTTGCACCATTGTATTGAAAAAGAAATGAAACAAAATCTTTTATAGAAGAAGCTGGTATGTAGCCCAGAGTAATATAAAACTCTTATGAATCTCAGACATTTCCTCCAAGGATTCACTTTTGATGAATCGAATTGAACTGTTGATTGGTTGGTTTACTCCCTTCAGTCTTCTGGGAGCTGTGGTTAAAATGGAGATTCCCAGGCTCTGCCCAGTGTGTCCTAGCTAGCCTTTGTTGAACCTTTACAGAAATTAGAAAAATGCCCTTTCCAAGAAGATGAAGCTAAACTAGAGCACATGACTTTGGCCTGCATGATTCAGGCCTGAGCTGAATTCAACCCCACCTGCCACTCTGGCAGGGCACTTAGTGCAGTGCCCATTGAGCATCCTGTCCCCCAGGTATACCAGTCCAATGTCTCTGGGTAGATCCCAGGCACTGGTAACAGGTACCCTGGAAACCATACTGTTGGTCATATTGACATTCACATCACCTTACTGATGCTTTGGGGATAAGTGATATGATTAAGTCCACAGTAGTCTCGTGTCATTCCAACCCCAAATTCTCAAGAATTGTTGGCTTGACTTCCAGGGTAGAGATAGGCCCTCCATATGGAACAGAAAAACATTTTCATTTTTATCTTGAATATAAACAGTATTTGGGAACATTTGCCATTGATATTTTACCTCTTGATGCCCTTTATCATAATAGACCAGGAAAGTAAAGTAGAATTAAATCTACAATCATCCTATTTTAGTGTTTGATGATAGTTTAGATAAAAGTTGGTGATCTATCATTACCTTATTCAGGCATTACTAATCCTCTTTTTTGGGATCTCTGCTGCATTCTCTTAACTAAGACTCTCACCTATAATCTCTTCTTTTCTCTAATTCATGAAAGGTCATGCTTGTTAATCATACTTCAGTGGCTTTCTTCTGGGGTGAGGAAAACTCCAAACTCTTCTAGATGGCATACCAAATCTTGACCCAAACTGGAGAGGATCCCTTTGAGTAAAAGCCCAAGCCCTTCAGGTCTTACTAGGACATCTCCCTCTCCTTTCTTCTATGACCATGTCCCCTTCCTCCTCCTTATAGTCACCCAACTTTACCCACACTGACTTAGTTTCCGATCCCTATCCATGAAAATATGTATATGGAGTAGCTGGGGTTTAGCTCAGTTGGTAGAGCTCTTGCTCTGCATACTGAGGCCCTGGGTTCCATCACCAGCACCGCAAAAATGGGAGAAAGATCTAGCAGACCACTCCTGCAACAATCCCGAAACGATCTGAAACCCTCTGAATAGCAGAGAAGTACTGACATAGTGCCGGGCATGGCAGTATCAGGGATGCCTCGTTCTGTTATATATAGGGTTGCTGTGAGTCGGAGTCAACTCGAGGATACCTAACAACAACAATAATCCCTGAAAAGCTTTTCCTGTAGATATCAGATCTTGACTCATACTTCTCCATGAAGATTTCCCTGGTTACTGGTATCTGAAATTTCAGCCTATCTCTATCCCCATTTCAGATCCTCGTTCCCCACATTGATTTTCCTCCTTAAAAATTGTTCGTATTAAGCCCGGTGCAATGGCACAAGCCTGTCATCCCAGCAGCTCAGGAGGCAGAGGCAGGAGGATCACAAGTTCGAGACCAGAGGCAATCTGTGTAATTTAGCAAGACCCTGTCTCAAAAAGAAAACGGGGGGGGGGGGGGCGGCGGTGGTGCAGTTCAGTCATCCAGCACTTGCAAAACATGCAAGTGCAACGCCCTGGATTCAACCACCAATACTGAAAAAAAAAACATTGTTCATACTTAGCATAGTCCATATGGGCTGGGGTTTAGCTCAGTTAGTAGAGCACTGCTCTGTACTTTCTGAGGACCCAGATTTGATCCCCAGCACTGCAAAAATGGGAGAATGATGTAGCAGTCCACTCCTGAAACAATTCTGAAGCAATCAGCCATTGAAAACCCTATAAGAGTCACTATGAGTCAGACCCGACTTGACAGCACCTAACAACAGCAAGCATAGTCCATATGTTGTTGTTGTTGTTGTTGTTGTTGTTAGGTGCCCTCGAGTCAGTATCCGATGCATGGCAACCCTGTGCAGAACAGGCGAAACACTATTGTCAGTGCTTCTCTGCTGTTCATGGGGTTTTCAATGGCAGACTGATTTTTGGGAGTGTGTTGCCGGGTCCTTCTCCCATAGTCCATATACTATGTGTGTTTATTTGTAGTGCTAGAGATCCATCCCAGAGCCTCACCCATGCTAAGCACGCACTTTACTACTGTTACATCCTTAGCCTCATATTTTATTTATTTTATTGGTTATTTTTCTCTTCCACCAGATTTATCTATTTTGTTCACTATTGTATTCTCAGTGCCTAGAACCAAGAATGCAGCATATGGTCAATAAATACTAATTGAGTGGAGAACTGAATGGATTTGGCCCCTGACTGCCCCTCCATCGTCCTGTATTATCAAACTTCTTCACATCCTCCATGCTCCTGTTTTTTCAATCTATCTGCTTTTTTAAACACACCACACTTTCTAACATCTTGTCAGTGTGGCTAAGGAGTTAGCTGTACTGAAAACAGAACTTAAAGCCTGTGAAAATTTGGTTCAAACTTGGGTGCGGGTTTAATGTCTTAAAATGTAGAGGATTCAGGTTTGGTTTGGATTTTGGTTTAAAATTTTAGTCCTATGTGTAGAAAGGCATTTTTTTTTAATTTTTATGTATAATAAAAGAATGACACAAAAAAACCATCAAAAGCAGAACCTGAATCCAGTTTTCCACTGAGTTTGGGTTCAGGTTCAGGTTCAGAAAAAGTTTTTTTAAATGCTTGAACCAGGACAGGTTTAGGGTTTGGGTTTGGATTTCACTTTTGTTTGAAGTCCTGCTGTCTACACAAACCAGAACCCAAACAAACCTGAACCCTCTAAATTTAAATATATTGAACCCAAACCTAAACCCAGTTTTTCACAGGTTTGAAGCCCTGGTGGAAGGGCTTCTGTGGAGGTAGATACCTTTGCCAGCACAGTACCAACCACACTGCCTTCTTTATGCCTCTTGCTCAGCTTTTCCATTAAACCCAATAAGCTCCTTGAGGGTCTTTTTTGATTTGCTTTTTCAGTCCCTAGCACAGTGTAAGCATTTCTTAAATGTTTATTAACTGAAGAAGGTAGGAAAGGAGGTCACTGCAGGGCTGGAGAGTTTTTTCAGGATTCCATTTGTTACTGTTTACCTAGCATGTTGCCATATTTACAATAGGTGATCAATAAAAGTCTGAATGAAAAAGGGATTTCTTCCCTGTTACATATCCTTACTCCTAGTTAGACATTTAAAGTATCTTTGTTTTAACATTGGACTTTGAAGAGGTCTTCTGAAGTTACACTTTTAACTTTAGGCTGTTGACTAGGTCTGACTATGGTCAGTTAAAGCAGACAAAACTGCTGACTAAAATCCATAAGGATGCCTTCATTGGGAATAGATATTTAGAGAACCTCAGTTTTTATGTATTTTCTGAGAAAAAGATCAGTGGCTACATTTACCTGTTTGAGAGTTGTTGATAATGAGTGCTTTCTCTGCATGCATAGTTTGTTCCTTCAAAATATGACTTATATGAAAACAAAGTGGTTTAATCACTCACTTACAATTTCTGCTACAAAATTTTTGAATAAAAGTGAAATAAAATAAAAGCAAGGGAGCTCTAAATCTGTCTCATTCTGTAGTATAGATGATCACCAGTGAGCATTTTCATAATAGCGCCATAATGTTCTGAATGTTATTTATACTAATGATAAAGAATATCTTCTTAGTAATGCCTGTGAAAAATTTACCTACATATTAAGTTGACTTAAGACATATCATTTCAGATTACCCATAAAGATTTTAACAGCAATTTGTTGTGACTGACTTGTAATGATACTTACTACCGATCATTAGTTGAGTAGAATTTATGTATAGCTATAGGAGATAAAAATTGGACAGTACTTTGCCATCCCTCAAAGGGTGAGGCTTTTGCTAGCTATTGGGTACATGACATGTATTCCTAAAAGAGAGGAAAGTATACCATGTGATTTCCCCATGGCCCTTACATCGCAGCAGGAACATCTTTTCAACCTGCCAGGTAAACTGACTGTGCTTTTGCTGCTTTGAGAAAACCATATGCAATAGAAAATCCCTCTTATCTTTTACAACCAGAACCAGTAGTTAGCCAGTTAATCAGCTGAAACGGTAAATCTTTACCAAAACAAACAAACCACACAGTTTGAGCATTTTATACCTAAAAAATATAAGTGTGTATTTGTTTTACAAAGCTTTGAGGTTAGCCAAGGACTTTAAGTATGGATAGTTGTGCTCATTGGAGTTCTAACCTGGTTTCTGACATAAACCACAACTGTAATGTATCACTAGGATTTTCACTTTTGATTACTATAAAGTGAATCTAGGGCTTAGACATTATTAAGTATCTTTTGCACTTGACTGCTCACACCAGTGTGAGAGCATGTTTTCTTTTTCTTCTCTTTTTTTTAGTGACTCATCATTGTTAATACTTCCCAAAGCATTCAACTTGTTTCAACTTTTTCTTTTATAGTCATTTCATTGATTTTAAGGTAATATTTAATTATGAAAGTGTAGTAATAGATGAAACTTATAATCAGGTCTGAGAACAAACAACTGATAAGAATAGTGATACTGGAATATAGTTTATTGGTTTTATTTATTTAACATGCTATGGACATCAGTATTTTTTTTTGAGTATGTAAGGTTTTTTGTTTTATATTTTTTAAGAGCTGGTTCTGGACTCTTAAATGATCCTCTTGCCTAAGCCTCCCAAGTAGTTGGGACTGTCAGCAGGCATCAATATATTTTAAAGAAGAAATAAAGATTTTGATTAATACAGAAGTATCAGCACACAAATAGTAGTAATTTTTTCCTTGTTTCTGTATAATTTTAAAAGAGGTAAGATTTAAACTTCAGTGAAAATAGCCTTAAGAGAGAGATAACCCTCCCTCCAATGCTTGTGAGCATGCACATACACATTGCAAATGAACAAGTTACAGTCTATATCTTCACCTGCTCACTTGGCTTTTCCACCTGAATAAACTTGTATCCTCTTTGTTTTATTTTATTTTATATGTATGTATGTATGTATGTATGTATGTATGTATGTATGTATGTATTTTTTGGCAGTGCTTGGAGGTTGAACTCAGGGCCTCACATATACTCTGCAGGCACCTACCCCTGAGGTGCACCCTCAGACCATTTTTGTGTGTGTATGTGTGTGTGTTCAGTCAGTATCTCACTAAGTTACACAGGCTGCCTCTGGTCTCGAACTCAAGACCCTTCTGAGTCACTGGGATTACAGATGTGTGCTATAGCACCCACCCTCTTCTATTATGTTGTTGCTGTTGTTAGGTGTTGTCTAATCAGTGTCCAACTTATAGCGACCCTGCGTACAATAGGCAAAACAATATTGTTAGTGCTTCTCTGCTATTTATAAGATTTTCAGTGGGCGATTGTGTTTTGGGAGTAGGTTACCAGGTCCTTCCCCAAGCCTACAGCACCTGGTGTTCCCAGGTGGTCTCCTATCAAGTATTAACCAGGTCTGAGCCTGCTTAACTTCTCAGATCTGACAGGATTGAACACCACAGTGGTAAGGCTGTAGGCCTATTATAGCTCAAGCAAAATTCACTGTCTTTCTTTTTAAGCCTTCTTTCCATATCATACTCTTTCTTAGATTTACTGCCATTACCCCAGCTTTCAAGGTATTCCATGTAGTTTCCAAAAATATTATTTTGACTCTAACCTGGTCCTCTTCTGTCCTGTTAATTACCTGATCTGGTCATTTCTGAAAACTGCATATTATACATTTGTATCATCAAAAAATAAATAAAATGCATATTATACTAAAAGAATAAAGGATTACCATCTTAGCAATGTCTGTAAAAAACTTATCTGCGTTACCCAATTGACTTAAGACATACTATTCCACAGCAATCTGCGGTAACTGCTTTTGTTTTTTTCCTACTTAGGGGTTGAACCCACTGGGATTCCTCCCCATCCCATTTTTTATTTTTTATTTTGAGTCAGGGTCTCCCTTGGTTACAAAGGCTGATTCTGGTCTCTGACTTGTGATCCTCCTGCCTCCGCCTCCTGCATCACTAGTATTACAGGCCTGCACCACTGTTCCTGGTACTGTGATTGATTTTTTTTAAATATTTTTTTATTGGAAATTTTTAATGTACACTTTCATGTGATTCATTCTGACATGCTTTTCATTGTGACATTTCCATATATGCATTTTGATGTACATTATTCATATAGGTTCCCCTTACCCTCTTGTATGCTTCCCCTCCCCCATCTAAGTCTTCTCTATCATTTACTTGGTAATATTTTTCTATATGTCCTTGGGTTCCAGTTCTGTTTAAGACAGAAACTTTTCCTGTAGTGAACTTTGTTTTTATCTTGTCAGAACAATTGCATGCATTTTCTAGACCTTTTGTATTGACACCATTCTTAGCTTTTTTTTTCTTTTTCATTTTATTTTGATCCGACCTTTGAATAGGATTTTTCCTTCTTATAATTTTGATTCAACACCCACATATGAGTGAGAACATGTGGTGTTTCTCTTTTTGAGCTTGTGTTCGTTCACTTATAATAATTTTCTCTAATTCCATCCATTTTGCTGCGAATGTCCTTATTTCATTTTTCTTAATTGCTGAGTAGTATTCCATTGTGTATATGTACCATAGTTTTTTTTATCCATTCTTCTGTTGAAGGGCACTTTGGTCGATTCCATATCCTTGCTATTGTGAAAAGTGCTGCATTGAACATAGAGATGCAGGTGACTCTGTGGTATGATGACCTATCTCCCTTTGGGTAAATTCCCAGTAGTGTTATACCTGGGTCATATGGTAGATCTATTTTCAGTTTTTTAAGATACCTCCATATTGATTTCCACAGTGGTTGGACCAATTTACAGCTCCACCAACAATGTAAGAGTGTTCCTTTTTCGCCACAACCTCGCCAGCATTTGTTGTTATTTGTTTTATTGATCTTGGCCATTCTTACTGGTGTAAGGTGAAATCTCAGAGTTGTTTTAATTT